>WSYH01000387.1:118912-176527 GCA_036426205.1 Ascaphus truei
TTGTGGGAATTGGGTATGGTCTATGACAGTTCATTGGATGCATCCGTGGGCGCTCAACTAAGCCTCTGTCCACTCTGATCCTGCGGAGACGTCAGCTGGAGTCACTTAGGGCATGATGGTGACCCTCTTGGCGTGGATAGCGCACAGGTTGGTGTCCTCGAAGAGCCCCACCAGATAAGCCTCGCTGGCCTCCTGCAGAGCCATGACAGCCGAGCTCTGGAAGCGCAGGTCAGTCTTGAAGTCCTGGGCGATCTCCCGGACCAGGCGCTGGAAGGGCAGCTTGCGGATGAGCAGCTCGGTGGACTTCTGGTAGCGGCGGATCTCCCTGAGAGCCACAGTACCGGGCCGGTAGCGGTGAGGCTTCTTCACTCCGCCGGTGGCCGGTGCGCTCTTTCTGGCAGCCTTGGTCGCTAGCTGCTTACGGGGAGCCTTCCCTCCGGTGGATTTCCGGGCGGTCTGCTTGGTCCGGGCCATCCTGTGCTGCTGTGTCAGTGAGCGTCTCCGGTCAGGATCTAATAAAGAAAATAAACTGACCGTTCTGTTCTGACTGACAGATTAAATCTGTCAGTGGTGATATTGGATACCGAGGCTTGAGCCTCATTACTCCAAGTTCTCTTGTTGAGTGTATTGTCGCACTCTTTAGGAAGCTTCTTGATCTGTGTTACTTGCCACAGTTGAGTTGGTTTCACAGGTTCAGCGCTGTGATGGGTCGTGGGTAGCGGTCAAATGGGTTTGCAGAGATCGCAGCAAGCTTCTTGATCAGCGGGTTTGAGTTCTGGTCCAGTTCCTTGTAGAATTTCTTGTTGAGCTTCTTTAGATGTTCATCTAACATCTCGATACCCAGTTCCCTATGAAGGTCTGCTATTCTTGTAGGAAGTGGAGCGTTGGACGCAATCCGTAGCGCCTTGTTCTGTAATTTTTGGAGAGATGATCTTTGATGTTGGTGGCAACCACTCCACACCGGGGAGGCGTATGTCATTGTGGGTCTAATGATCGCCTTGATCACATTGACTTTGCTCTTAAAGAAAATAAACTCTGAAGCGCTTGTATTTATGGACTGCAGATCGCTGTGATTGGCTGCTTTGGTCCCGCCCTTCGCTCTGATTGGTTCTATGAAAGCCGTTGCGATGTTCAAAAATCCCGCCTCAGACCGATATCGTCCTAATAAAGTTATTATTTATTTTGTGCTTGTAAGTGGGACAATTAAAAAGATTTAATGTGATAACATTAGTGTTTGCACAGATACAGCACAGAGCTCTCTGACATGGAACATGTACTTATACCAAATATTCAAATGCTCTTTAATCGGTGAAATGTAATATGAGGGGTTTTCTTTCCCAGATCATCCCCACCTCTTTTTCCTTCTTTCCATCTCCTCTCCTACCTCCACCTCCACTCTCTCTGTCTTCCCCACCCTTGTCACCATCCCTATACGGACGTATTATGGCTGAATCAAACACCAGCCAATTTTTAGATTGTCTTAAAAATAGGTTTAACAAACCCGAGTTGTTTAGTAAGATATTCTCAGACATACCAATAGAAGAGGTGGCAACACCATGTTTAACCTCCCTAATGAATGAATTACACAAACTTTTGGAAAAAGAAACTAAGTCATTGCTAGAAATGGCCACATTAGAGGAGTACATAAGGGTGGGTCGCATACCAAGGGGACTTAGAGTCCTTAAACCCTCTACATATAACACAGACAGTCCTGAATTTGTCAAGGAATGGGAAAGGATCCAAGACCACTGCTCATTGGAGCTAATGCGGTTGTTAATCCTAGAGAGGAAGAAAGAAATCATTGAAATAGATGGTAAAATAACAAAAGCTAAGAATGAAATCTTGGAGATCCCCTGCCTTGACAAACTACCACAATTGACTAAAGAAATGAATGTCAAACTAAGGAGATCAGAAAATCAGATTTTGATCAATAAAAACAAAAAATTCCTTAGAGATAAGAGGGATTATGCACTTAACATTCAGCGATGTTGGGATACAGTAAAGGCAATAACTGCAGACGGGAACCCTGTCATACATGACACTAATTCATCTAATGTCACAGCCTCTAATCAAACTAAAGGATCCTTACAAACCCTACATACTAATCCTAAAGCTAGTGTTACTATCCCAAGGACACCAAGGGACCCTAATTTCTATGCGAGACCCACCCATGAGAAACATACTAGACGGCCATCTAAATACCAGAGGAATGAAACTATGGATCACTCTGGACAGGTCAATTACACACACAGACCACAGCAATCTAACCCTCATTATTCCAAACAAAATAGGAGATATAGCAATAAATCACATACCCCGCAAAATAGGAGAGATACTAGTGCCCCTAAAAAACATACTAATTTTAGGGACAAACATGCACACATATCTCATGCTATACCGTTGCAAAACAAATATGAAGTTTTGAAGGATTCAAATGAGGGAATAGAGAATGAGGATTTTTTAAACAGGTTGGAGAAAATGAGAAAATCAATATCCACTTGGGACTCCAACCATCCGCCTCTATTGGGAGCCCCCCAAAAAATCACAAGGAAAAGACAGGATTCAGGAGAGGGCATAGGGGAATTGGAACAAAGGGAAGAAAAACAACACTCCCCTCTCAAACTTACCCAGATGACCCAACACTGAGATCTAAGGGCATCTTTAACTTATCCAATTCCCGTATAGACCACACATTAATGAATGTTTTAGGCAAAGGTCTTTCGTTTGCCCCTACACGCAGAGTTAACAATTTTGATCTTTACATTGATCTGCAAAAATTTAATCGCAAGTTAACTCTAAGTAGACACTTTATTTCGGATCAAAGGGGCAATCAAACTACCCCTGATACCATTAATCCTATTGTACAGACATTGTCTACAAGTGAACAAACACAACTAGTGGACTTGATGTCACTAATGGATGAGGGCATTACCAATACTAACGAGAGTATATCTATACAACATTCATTATTCAAACCTAATTCTGTTTTTCACCCTTATCATTCTAGGGGACACCATATTGATATATTCAATAAACTGGTCGAAAGGGAATTTCAAACTTTGGGACAAGGGAAAGGATTTCTCATGAATAAGAACTCTAACCTAACTGCACAGGAAAGACATGCGCTAAAAACGCTACAATTAAATCCTAATATAATTATACGTGAAGCAGACAAGGGTGGAGGTATAATACTTCAAGACAGAGTAGATTATTGTAGAGAAGCTGTCAGACTATTGTCTGACCCACTGTCCTATTGCAAATTACCCAGAGACCCCACAGCTGCATTCAAACTAGAACTAAATGTACATTTGGAATCCGCCCTCACATCAGGCGTACTTAACAAAAAAGAGTTTGAATTCTTATGCTGCACGGCTCCCACCATCCCTATTATGTACCATTTGCCCAAGATTCACAAATCACTCACTAATCCACCTGGGCGACCCATTATTTCGGGTATTAATTCTCTTACTGTCAACCTTTCTTCTTATGTAGATTCTTTTCTTCAACCTTTAGTACCACTATTACCTTCACATTTACTCGACACTACTTCTCTTCTCACTATTCTTACAGATTTCACATGGAAATCTTCTTATCATCTAGCCACTCTTGATGTTCAATCACTTTACACCTCTATCCCACACGAAGGGGGTTTGGATGCTATTGATCACTTTTTGGCACTACACGGCACTTTACCTTTTCTCCAACGTAGGTTTATCCACAGCTCTATTGAATTTATATTGAAACACAATTATTTTCTTTTTGAACACGAGTTTTATTTACAATTGTGTGGCACTGCAATGGGGACACGTTTTGCACCATCTTTCGCAAATTTGTACATGGGATGGTGGGAATCGTCCAATATATGGGGCATTGATGTATCTGCGCCACAGTTGATTATGTGGCGCAGATACATCGATGATGTGATTGTTATCTGGGACGGTGATGGTACCTCGTTTGATAGCTTCGTTGCAAGGTTGAATGATAATCTGTTCAATCTCACTTTTACCAGTTAAATAAGTCAAAGTAAGATTATCTTCTTGGATTTAGAAATTTATATAATCAACAACGAGTTGCATACAAAAACACATTTTAAGAACACTAATGTTAACTCCTTTCTACACCCAGAGAGCGGACATGAAAGGAGATGCATTAATAACATCCCATTCAGCCAGTTTTTACGCATTAGGCGTAACTGTGCTGACATAGAAACGTTCAAGGTACAATCTCAAATACTCTTTGAGCGTTTCTTTCAAAAGGGCTATGATGTGACTCTTATAGATAGAGCCTACAAAAGAGCATTAAACATTAATAGGAAGAAACTGATTCAACCTAAGAATAGTTAACCTAATGGTAAATAAAATTATGTTTCCACTGGAAATACATTAATCCAACCATTGGAGGATCCAGTGGTTGATGGCTCTCTTACAATATTGCCCAATTTAGAATTCAGCGAAACAGACCTTAAAAACAATAAAAGGAAAAATGAGAAACAAACACCGTATTTTGTAACAAAATTTAATAGTTCTCATAAAAAGATCAAATATATTTTGAACAAATACTGGTACATTTTGCAGATGGATCCAATCTTGGCAAAAACCTTACCAGAAAGACCAACGATTGTGTTCACGAGATCCAACAATTTAAAAAGTATCTTGGCCCCAAGCCTCCTTAAAGGCAGTGATTCTACCAAAAAGAAAGATCTTAGGGAGATGTTGGGCATTAAAGGTAATCACAGATGCAATAGGTGTAAAATCTGTCAAAGAATGCTTACTCAGGATTATTTTAAATCTAAAGCGACAGATATTAGATATGAAATTAATAGCTACATCGATTGCGTAACCACATATGTTATTTACATCCTGCAATGTGGATGTGGATTACAGTATGTGGGCCGCACTAAACGTCAGCTCAAAATTAGAGTGATGGAGCACCTCAGAAATATCACTAATATTCCAAAACTACTGGCATCTAACAAACCACTAACACATTTATTGTCACATTTTAAGGATGTCCATCAATGTAGCACCATAGGGGTTAAGTATATGGGCATCGAACATATAACAACTAATGTACGGGCTGGTAACATAGATCTTCAGATTGCGAAAAGGGAGCAATTCTGGATATTTACCCTCCAATCTAAATACCCGGGGGGGTTGAACGACTATGTGGAATTAACCCCTTTTTTGAGGTGAACTCATGCATACTGTACTTTGATACAATCATTGGTTTAATATAAGGTTCTGTTTCCTTTAGATATTTTAGTTAATTTTTTCATCTGTTTTTTATCTGATCTTTTAGCTACTTTTTCATTTTTCATCATAGTGGTTTTTATCTTTTTAAGCTTTCCCCCCCCCCTCCCTCCCCCCTTTCCCCCCCCCCCCCTTCTCCTTCCTCCCTTCCTTTTCTCCTTTTCCCCCCTTTTTCCCCCCCTTTTTTCCCTCACCCCCTCTTTCCCATTGTTAATCTCCCATGTTTCAATGTTATTTATATATCATTAATGTTATAAATGTTGTCATTTGAATGCACATACACTTTGTTATTTATGCTGTTAATATGCATATTTTATTGCACTTGACTATATGGGACACATGTTTTTGGCTCCCCTTTAAGGTCTGTATACCGTTCTACACACATTATATATTTATATAGTATTAATTCATCATGAATCAAATACATGAATATGGAGGACTTTTCAATGTGGCCCGCCCCTACCAGCATACGAGCCTGATTGGCCATGCAGTCATTGGGTATTAGCCAATGACGCACAGCATTAGACCTATAAAGGACCCCTAAACAGGTGCCCCAGATATTGCCTGAAGAAGTTTACTTTGGTAAACGAAACGCGTCGCGACTGTTGTGGCTGGCGGTTTTACTACCCACCACCAGTACACATTCAAGTGTATCGTTTCTGCCCGTTCCCGATCGTTTCTATGCTATCAAAAACAGACAGGCATCCTAAGGACACCTATAGAGGGCTCCGGTTCCTGCGCATGCACGCTACACTCCTCACCACGCTACCACACGTGGAGGATAGGAGACTGAACGGAGACAGCCCCAGCGCGCGGGTCTGATCTCCCAGAACTGAGACTACCCTTCTATTTCCTATGTGACGCCCTACTCCTGTGATAGACATCAGAATCGGGGATTATTAAAGAAATTTTATATGTAAGTTACTACTATTTTTATTTGTTGCTAATACAATATATATCTCTCATCTTGGTGCGCTTTTGTGTTTTTTCTTTTTTGTTAACATTGGTATCGCCGTCGGAGTCTCCGGTGGAAGCCACAATTGGAGGTGGGGAGACACCTCATAACACAAGAGCAGCAAAAGAACAGAGAGGGATCAACATTCCAAGTTTAAAGAGCCAGAGCGCGGACTGAACTTTTCATCACTGGTAATCTGTGTGACTCACTTGTTGAGTCACCCAGTCATTTCCTTCCTTTTCCCATCCAGTTTACGCAGCAACTTTAAGACTCTTTAATTAATTTTCCCAATTTTACATATCCTTGTTTTAATTGGTTCTATATTTGTGCATTATTTGTTATTGCTATATTATTGTACTGTATTTAATATATTTTTAACATGTTCCGTCCACCTCTCCTACCCCTTCCCCTTCCCCCCCCATTGTCCCCACCTCTTTTTCCTTCTTTCCATCTCCTCTCCTACCTCCACCTCCACTCTCTCTGTCTTCCCCACCCTTGTCACCATCCCTATACGGACGTATTATGGCTGAATCAAACACCAGCCAATTTTTAGATTGTCTTAAAAATAGGTTTAACAAACCCGAGTTGTTTAGTAAGATATTCTCAGACATACCAATAGAAGAGGTGGCAACACCATGTTTAACCTCCCTAATGAATGAATTACACAAACTTTTGGAAAAAGAAACTAAGTCATTGCTAGAAATGGCCACATTAGAGGAGTACATAAGGGTGGGTCGCATACCAAGGGGACTTAGAGTCCTTAAACCCTCTACATATAACACAGACAGTCCTGAATTTGTCAAGGAATGGGAAAGGATCCAAGACCACTGCTCATTGGAGCTAATGCGGTTGTTAATCCTAGAGAGGAAGAAAGAAATCATTGAAATAGATGGTAAAATAACAAAAGCTAAGAATGAAATCTTGGAGATCCCCTGCCTTGACAAACTACCACAATTGACTAAAGAAATGAATGTCAAACTAAGGAGATCAGAAAATCAGATTTTGATCAATAAAAACAAAAAATTCCTTAGAGATAAGAGGGATTATGCACTTAACATTCAGCGATGTTGGGATACAGTAAAGGCAATAACTGCAGACGGGAACCCTGTCATACATGACACTAATTCATCTAATGTCACAGCCTCTAATCAAACTAAAGGATCCTTACAAACCCTACATACTAATCCTAAAGCTAGTGTTACTATCCCAAGGACACCAAGGGACCCTAATTTCTATGCGAGACCCACCCATGAGAAACATACTAGACGGCCATCTAAATACCAGAGGAATGAAACTATGGATCACTCTGGACAGGTCAATTACACACACAGACCACAGCAATCTAACCCTCATTATTCCAAACAAAATAGGAGATATAGCAATAAATCACATACCCCGCAAAATAGGAGAGATACTAGTGCCCCTAAAAAACATACTAATTTTAGGGACAAACATGCACACATATCTCATGCTATACCGTTGCAAAACAAATATGAAGTTTTGAAGGATTCAAATGAGGGAATAGAGAATGAGGATTTTTTAAACAGGTTGGAGAAAATGAGAAAATCAATATCCACTTGGGACTCCAACCATCCGCCTCTATTGGGAGCCCCCCAAAAAATCACAAGGAAAAGACAGGATTCAGGAGAGGGCATAGGGGAATTGGAACAAAGGGAAGAAAAACAACACTCCCCTCTCAAACTTACCCAGATGACCCAACACTGAGATCTAAGGGCATCTTTAACTTATCCAATTCCCGTATAGACCACACATTAATGAATGTTTTAGGCAAAGGTCTTTCGTTTGCCCCTACACGCAGAGTTAACAATTTTGATCTTTACATTGATCTGCAAAAATTTAATCGCAAGTTAACTCTAAGTAGACACTTTATTTCGGATCAAAGGGGCAATCAAACTACCCCTGATACCATTAATCCTATTGTACAGACATTGTCTACAAGTGAACAAACACAACTAGTGGACTTGATGTCACTAATGGATGAGGGCATTACCAATACTAACGAGAGTATATCTATACAACATTCATTATTCAAACCTAATTCTGTTTTTCACCCTTATCATTCTAGGGGACACCATATTGATATATTCAATAAACTGGTCGAAAGGGAATTTCAAACTTTGGGACAAGGGAAAGGATTTCTCATGAATAAGAACTCTAACCTAACTGCACAGGAAAGACATGCGCTAAAAACGCTACAATTAAATCCTAATATAATTATACGTGAAGCAGACAAGGGTGGAGGTATAATACTTCAAGACAGAGTAGATTATTGTAGAGAAGCTGTCAGACTATTGTCTGACCCACTGTCCTATTGCAAATTACCCAGAGACCCCACAGCTGCATTCAAACTAGAACTAAATGTACATTTGGAATCCGCCCTCACATCAGGCGTACTTAACAAAAAAGAGTTTGAATTCTTATGCTGCACGGCTCCCACCATCCCTATTATGTACCATTTGCCCAAGATTCACAAATCACTCACTAATCCACCTGGGCGACCCATTATTTCGGGTATTAATTCTCTTACTGTCAACCTTTCTTCTTATGTAGATTCTTTTCTTCAACCTTTAGTACCACTATTACCTTCACATTTACTCGACACTACTTCTCTTCTCACTATTCTTACAGATTTCACATGGAAATCTTCTTATCATCTAGCCACTCTTGATGTTCAATCCACACGAAGGGGGTTTGGATGCTATGATCAAACTTTTTGGCACCTACACGGCACTCTTACCTTTTCCACACAACGTATAGGTTTAGTCCACAGCTCAATTGGCAATGTATATGAAACACATATATTTCTTTTTGAACAACGCGTTGTTATTTCTATTGTGTGGAACTGCTCAATGGGGACAACGTTGTTGCACCAGCTTTCAAATTGTAATGGGAGTGGGAATCGTCCCATATATGGGGCATTGATGTACTGCAGCCAAGTGAATTATGTTCGTCGCGCAGATACAGCGATGATGTGTTGTTATTTTTCTGGGACGAAGCGTAGGATCGGGTACCATCGTTTGATAGCTTCGTTGTAACGGTTGAACATGATAATCATGGCAATCGTAACTTTTACCAGTTAACTAAGTCAAAGTAAGATTACTCTACTTGGATGTAGAAATTATAATAGATTCATACAAACGGACGTTTTGCATACAAAAAAAACACCATTTTAAGCAACCATATATATGCTTAACTCCTTCTACACCAGACGGCGGACATGAAAGGAGAGGCATTAATGAACATCCATTCCAGCCAGTTTGTACGCATTAGGCGTAACTTGATGCTGACCATAGATAGCGTTCACACAGGGTTACAATCTCAAATACTCTTTGACGTTCTTTCAACTAAACGCGGCATGTGATGATGGTATACTTATAGATAGAGCCTACAGAAACGAGCACTAAAACATTAATAGGAAGAAAACTGATTCAACCTAAGAATAGTAAACCTAAGGTAAACAAAAATTTGTTCCACTGGAAATACATATCCAACCAATTGGAGGATCCAGTGGTGATGGCTCTCTTACAATATTGCCCAATTTAGAATTCAGCGAAACAGAACCTTAAAAACAATAAAAGAAAAATGAGAACAAACACCGTATTTTAGTAACAAAATTTAATAGTTTAATAAAAAAGATCAAAAATATTTTGAACAAAACTGGTACATTTTGCCGATGGGCCAAACTTGGCAAAAACCTTACCAGAACAGACCAAACGATGGTTTCACGAGATCCAACAATTTAAAAAGTATCTTGGCCACCTGCTCCTTAAGCAGAGTGATTCTACCAAAAAGAAAGATCTTAGGGAGATGTTGGGCATAAAGGTAATCACAGATGCAATAGGTGTAAATCTGTCAAAGAAGCTTATCAGGATTACTTTAAATCTAAAGCGACAGATTATTTAGATATGAAATTAATAGCTACATCGTGATTGCGTAACCACATATGTTATTTAAATCGCAATGTGGATGTGGATTACAGTATGTGGGCCGCCACTAAACGTCAGCTCAAAATTAGAGTGATGGAGGCAACTCAGAAATATCCACTAATATCCAAAACACTGGCATCTAAACAAACCACTAACACAATGTCACATTTTAAGGAGTCCATCAATGTAGCACCATAGGGGTTAAGGTATGATATGGGCATCGAAACATATAACAACTAATGTACGGGCTGGTAACATAGATCTTCAGATTGCGAAAAGGGAGCAATTCTGGAGATTTACCCTCCAATCTAAATTACCCGGGTGGGTTTGAAACGAATAGTGGAATAACCCCTTTTTTGAGGTGAACTCAGCATAATGTACTTTGATACAATCATTGGTATATATAAGGTTCTGTTTCTTAGATATTTAGTTAACTTTTCATCTGTTTTTTATCTGATCTTTAGCTACTTTTCATTTTTCATCATAGTGTTTTTTATCTTGTTAAGCTCCCCCCCCTACCTCCCTACCTTTCCCTTTTTCCCCCCATTCTACTTCCTCCAATTCCTTTTCACCCTTTTTTCCCCTTGTGTCCCCCCCCCTTTTTTCCCCCACCCTCTTTCCCCTTGTTTATCCCATGTTTCAATGTTATTTATATGTCATTAATGTTATTAATGTTGTCATTGAATGCACTACACTTTGTTATTTATGTGTTATTATGCATATTTTATTGCACTGACTATATGGGACACATGGTTTTGGCTCCCCTTTAAGGTCTGTTTACCTTCTACACACATTATATATTATATAGTTTAATTCATCATGAATCAAATACCATGAATAGGGGGACTTTTCAATGTGGCCCGCCCCTACCAGATACGAGCCTGTGATTGGCCATGCAGTCATTCGGTATTAGCCAATGACGACAGCATTAGACCTATAAAGGACCCCTTAAACAGGTTGCCCCAGATATCGCCTGAAGAAGTTTACTTTGGTAAACAACGCGTCCAAAAAAAAAAAAAAAAAGCGATGTGTGGTGGCGGTTTTACTACCCACCACCAGTACACATTCAAGTGTATCGTTTCTGCCGTTCCCGATGTTTGTATGTATCAAAAACGGACAGGCATCCTAAGGACACCTATAGAGGGCTCCGGTTCCTGCGCATGCGCGCTACACTCCTCACCACGCTAACCACACGTGTGAGGATGGAGGACTGAACGGAGACAGCCCCAGCGCTGTGGGTCTGATCTCAGAACTGAGACTACCCTTTATTTCCTATGTGATGCCCTACTCCTGTGATAGACATCCGAATCGTGGGATTATTAAAGAATTTTATATGTAAGTTTACTAATTTTATTGTTGCTAATACAATATATATCTCTCATCTTGGTGCGCTTTTGTTGTTTTTCTTTGTTTGTTAACATTGGTATCGCCGTCGGCGTTTCCGGTGGAAGCCAACAATTGGGAGGTGGGGAGACACCTATAACAAAGAGAAGCAAAAGAACAGAGAGGGAGCAACATTCCAAGTTAAAGCGCAACGCGGACTGACTTTTATCAGTGATCAACATTAGTGTTTGCACAGATACAGCACAGAGCTCTCTGACATGGAACATGTACATATACCAAGTATTCAAATGATCTTTAATCGGTGGTGAAATGTAATATGAGGGGTTTTCTTTCCCAGATCATTGCTTCAATGGGACTTTCTTGGTTCCTCTTCTTCAATGTTCACATTGTGTTATTATTATAAAACCGAACACAGAGACACAAAGAAGCGGAAAACGCGCGGCTGTTTCCTTAATGCCTGCAGTTCACGAGCACCAAACGGGGGCAGTGCTGCGCTATAAAGGGGGCTTCCCTCAATGTCTTCTCGCTGTCACTGCTGTGTGACCTGATCAGCTCCTAAGGGGCCTTGGGCTTCCTTCTAAGGCCTCGGTCCCGCTGCCGCTGCTTGGCGCGGGCGGCCATGTCGCGAGTTTCCCCACCAGCAGGGAATCTCGCGAGCCGGTCCCGGTCCCCCCTGGCGCCACAGCTGAACTACACGCCTCGTGGCGCGTCAGACGTAGGAGACACAAAGAGAATGGTGTTTTCAGCGTTGACGCGTCACTGTGGTGTGGCTGTGAGCCAATGGGGGATGGAGGGAGAGGCTTCGGGGAGGAGAGGACTTGGGGAGAAGGGGAGGAGTGTGGATGTGAAAGAGGCTGAGTGTGTCTGGTGTGGTGTTGGTGCGTGAGGAGTTGGTGTGCTGTCGTGTGTGTATGTGTTGTGTTTGAGTGTGTGTGACTGATGTGTGTGCGAACGGGTGTGTGTATGGTGTGAGTGCATGAGTGGTGTCGTGGTGGTGTGTGTGTGGTGTGTGTGTGTGTGTGTGTGTGTGCTGTGGGTGTTGTGTGGTGTGTGTGGGTGTGGTGTGTGTTGTGGTGTTGTGTGTGTGTGTGTGTGTGTGATAGTTCCTGCGTGTGTTGTGGTTTAAAGTACACTCAGCAGCTCCAGCTCCAGCTCCAGCTCCACCGCCGAGTCAGGGGAGGGGGGGGGAGAGTAGCGGGTCCCCCGCTCAAGCCACGCCCCCTCCCTTCAGCCTCCCATCTCCCCCACCTCCCGCCTGCTCCCGCTCCCTACAGAGGGGGGGGGGGCGGGGCAGCGGAGAGTAGCGGGTCGGGGGGGGGGGGGGGGGGGGGGGGGGGGGGGGGGGGGGGGGGGGGGGGGGGGGGGGGGGGGGGGGGGGGGGGGGGGGGGGGGGGGGGGGGGGGCCGCCCGCAGCCCTCCCCGTAGCCACTCCGCCCGCGGCCCCATCCTAAGATCGCTGGCGACTGTCTGTGTTGGTAGACGCACCGCACTGTCTGCAGTCGCGGGTGCCGCTGACTCCTGGGAGCGGGGCCTTAGCCTAATGAGCTCCAGTCACAGAGTTTCTTTTAATATAACATACAAGTTCTGTATATGTATATACACAAGTGTTACAGTTTTTAAGCACAAATAAATAGTCCATACTATATTATGTATTTTCTAAATAAAAAATTAACATCTGATGTTAGAGTAATATAACTAGACGAATAAGGGGCCGTATTTAAAGATACTATTACACGTATCCTCATTCATTATTATGAACGTATCATGCTGAACTATATCACTGCATATGAAATATTAAAATTACCAATGTAAATACACACTATCTAATACATTTAAACATAAGCTGAACTATATCAAGACGTGTTGTTTATGTTTCAGATACAATATTAGCATTTAAGATGACTATTTCATTATGCATTAATTGTTGCTGTGTTTTTGCATCTATTTTCCAATGCTTGTCAAACTATTTCACCATTTAGGCAGATCTAGATAAGGATATATTTCCATTGTTTCAATATGTTTTTTTTATTATTATTTAATGTATCTTCTCATACTGTTCATTCTTTTTTAAACTATAGATTTCTTATTTATCCTGAATAAGTCAGTTAGTTAATTGTAACTACAAATTGAAGAGATAGTTTCCCCAAAGCTGCACTCAATATCCCATTCTTAAAAAGCCTTCACTTTTAATACTTGTTACACTATTACTATGAACAAACATTACACATGAACCTACCAATCTTTACTTTAAGCGGTGAAGAGAAAAACAGTTGTTTTTTTCCAATAGTTCACCTCCTCTAATTAATATATTATCTATAACGTATCCAATGCTGTTTTTGTTCTTTTATTATTTATAGATAAAATGCATTACATATGTATTGGAATCAATACATTAAATACTCTCATTTCTTGGTGACCATAGTCTTTTCCCCACAGAAATAAGTAAAATAAAATTAATACATTGTTTGTGACAACCTCAGTGAATGAAATCTAACATATAATAATAATAATAAGTGCCTAAACCAACATGGTGATTACTTTTACCTAAACAGGTGCTCAAGTGACCAAGTTAAAAACACTAGTGTGATCGTTTTCTATGCAAATAACTACTTAGTGCTCAAATGTGTCACAATCTCCACTAACCAATCCTACTAAGTAACTATCTCCTATACAATTGCTATCATTAGCTACTCTTACAAACTAGTGTAACGTTGATATATGTTGCAACCAATAACCAATCTTACTATATATTTCTGAAAGCATTGTACGTATGTATGTTTCCCTGGTGTGTTCCCTGTCCCTAGCGGCAATCTCATTGGTCCCAAAGTGTCTAATAACCACACAAAGGATACCATAAATATTCACACCACTGTTGGGTAAATTGGAAGTCTTCTTGCCACAGACTTTTATTCAATGTTTAGAGAGTTGAGATTCTCCTATAGAAGGTCCAATGTGACAAAGCTTTTTATGGACATTGTGTTTGACTTTGAGAAGAGCCTTTATGTTTGTAAATCCTTCTCCAAAGCCCAGATGTTTAGATCACTTGTTTGTGGCTCTCAGTTTTGTGTACTCTCACCGTGCCACAATTCTTGCACAGGACACCAGAACCAATTGCATTGAAATGATAAGGTAGAGTGACCATGTAAGTCTGCCAGGATCTTCCGGGAAACATAAAAGTTTCTTATGCAAAATAGTAGACTGTCAGGTTTGTGCTCGCCACAAACCTGGACCGGACTGCGGGTCTGAGGTGGGGATGGATATACACCAACCTCAAACCACAAAGCTGGGTCCGAAGTGCGAATTCCGTGGTCAAACGTAGCCGGGTCAGGATTGGAGAAGGGGCAGGCGGCATAGGAGCATAGGTTGAGGTCACAGACCGTGGTCGGCATCAGGAAGAGCGCCAGCATTGGCACTTCAGCAGAAAGCTTCAGCATAGGCACTGCAGTGCAAGGGGAGGTGCAAGGGACAGGACTCCTGCAGCACAGGGGGGTCCAGCAGGTGCTCCAGCACAGGAGGTCCTCAGGAACTGGAAGGGCTTTGGCAAGGGCGCTTCAGCGTAGATGCTGCAGCGTAAAACGGTGAAGACATTAGAGAACAAGGAAGTTTCAGCACAGGGGATTCGGCAAAGGAATGTCCTCTGGACAAAGGAGGCTCCAGGATACAGGAAGCTTCAGCACAGGCTTCAGCACAGGAAAGCCAAGAAGGGCCAAGCAAAGGAAATGACGCCAGCACAGTAACACCAAGAAAGGATTATGCTCAGCCACATCATGGTGGAAAGGGTGGGTGGCATCTGCCTGAAAATCAGAGTCTTTGAATGTTACTCATCATGGCACCAAGCCCAGCGGGGATATTCTGCCATCCGGGAAAGGCATTGCTGAGCTCCCTCCTGTAGGCGCTGCTGCCATTGACCAGTTTGTATTTCCCTCCAAGACCTTTAACTTGCGTTTGCACCACCTCCATCCTTGATTGACCAATTCAGGCACGATTGGTTCCAGGGCAGCATCCGTGCTGTGATTGGTGCTGTGATGTACGGGTAGCCAGCCTCACATAATAAAGGTGAAGCCCGGCTGGAGCCACCAAGCCGTGTGTAATGGCCACCTCTGATCAGAGTACCAGGCAAGTTTTGGAGTTGATCGGAGATGCTACTGGCAGGTTTTTTGAAAATGCTATTGGACGAATAGCACTGAGAAGCAGAAGGAGGAGCTAAAGCAGGCCCCTGCACCTAGTTCAGTCTATATTATTCTCTTCCAGGCCCCAGTTTGTGAGTTTACATTGTGTGATTTGTATGTTTTCAAGATATACATTTTTGTTTATTCAACTATTGTGTCCTGTCATTAAAAGTTTTGGTCTCCTGTTACAGTTGTCATTTCCCCTATAACAAATTTCATATGACAGGGGTGTGTCTTAGTGGAACCTGATCAGAGGGCCAGGTCTGTCTGATCCTAGCGTGGAGGTGAACTAAGTGGTGTGCTCCAAGTCCGTGCTGGAGACACCTGAAAACGAACTGGGAGCATAACCGAGTGGGACATTATAAGTGTTTCTGTGCCGAGTTGCCAGGGAAGCAGAGAGCAGGACTTTAAAGTAGAGAATTTGAATGTGCTCTGCCACAAATTGCACCCCAGAGGTGTGGGAGGTCCCTATCCCCTTACATAGATTACCTTGTGACCAATCACAGCGCAGATTTTGCACAGAAACCAATCAGGAAATGTGGCACTCCCCTGTTTTGTCCGTAAAAAATTCCCACCACTTCTGGCCCTGCGCTTTGGGCAGTGCGGGTAGCCATAACCATGTGTGTGCTTGGTCCATCTCAGTTGCAGCACACTCTGGATTGGACAGCTGATTAAAGGGACAATGCTGAATGGCCTTGCTGCCCCCTCTCCATGGTTTTGAATGAGAACCAAACCTATACTAGCCCAGCAAGACTTCCAGAGATTCAGAGAAACTCTGCGTCTGGTGGAACCGTTTGTTGACTGTTTTGAAGCAACATGCTGGAGGTCCTCACCCAAACCTTTCTTTCTTTAGAGGCCTCACAGGATAAGCAAGCTTAAGCGACATCATGAACTCTAGTAAGCGTTTATATTCTATGTTGTCCCCTTTTATTTCTATTGGTCTAGGCCTGTACTATTACCTGTTAATAAAAACTCGGCCCCCTAGGATCCCTAGAAATGGTGCAGTCTGCATGTGTGTTATGACAATGCAAATGCAGAAAACACGTCCCCATCAAGCTCTTGCAATATCCACAACTGGGTGTCATCTCTCAGACAGAGGTAAATATGGTTTATGTGCAATGCAAAACATACAGGACACCTACAAGCTCCTATTGAACCCCCAAAATAACCACAACATATATATAAGCATACAAGTGTCACAGAGGAGTGCTACTGAGCATGACCATATATATTTAAAACCACAGACAGAACATAAAACACAGACAGAGCTCAGTGTACATACAGTGAAACTTATACACGGTACGGTGCCTACATATATATGTATAAATATCTATTAATAGCACTCCTCTGTGACACACACATACATACATACATACATACACACATACATACATACATACATAGCCATGTATAAAAATGGTATACAGTTCTGTCTCATGCTGGCAGTAAACCTGATAAGTATGCAGGATTGCCAGCCTCAATCATGGAGGTTTGCCCTCACACCCTGGTGAGGTGTCATATGTACCCAAGGGGAGTGGTAACATGCTCTGTGTCCACTATTAGTGACACAAGAGGTGTGGCTATTTCCTAAGTCTATATAAGACACAGCACTGCCAAAAGTTAGTTGGTTCAGTAGTGGTTGGAGAACGTTAATCAAGGGATCCGTTATGATGCAGTTCCAGAGGTCTGCAGCAGTTAATGCTGTCAGATATAATTGATATCTATCTACACTGTGTTCAGGGACCTGACACAGGCGGTGATCTCCTTGAGGGGAGAGGTGACCCAACTCCATCAGGAGGGAATAACCTTCTGAAAGGACAGAGTGCACGGAGAGAATGAGCGGCTAGGACGACTGTTGTGAGGGGCAGTCTGCCTATGATGACAATAAAGATGCCCTGTTTCACAAGACCCTTGCTGTGTGTGAGTGAAGTCATAACACAGAAGGAGGTACCAAAGAGGAGGTCCTCATCAGTCACACCCCCCTAAGCAAAGTACAATGGAGCCCACATTCTATTTGGTTAACCATGGACGTTACGTCCCTTTATTCAGTTATCAGACATGACCAGGGGGTGGCAGCGGTCAACCATTTCATTGGGGGTCCAGACAGCAATCAATTTCACACTGCATTTATTTTAGATGCCATTAATTTTTTACTCACTCACAATTATTTTTTATTTGACCACAAATTTTATTTACAGCAACAGGGCATGGCAATGGGCACACGTTTTGCACCGGTGTATGCGAATTTATTTATGGGGTGGTGGGAGTCACTATTTATTTTCACCAGCACAAATCCTTTTCGGAAATATATCACGTTTTATAGAAGGTTTATTGATGACCTGATTATGATTTGGGAAGGGGATTTAGACACATTGCACAATTGTTTTCAGTATATTAATTGTAATCATTTAAATTTAGCTTTCACTCGAAATTTCAACACACACCACATTGACTATCTGGACCTCCGACTGTTCATTGATATTGAAGGCCAAATTCAAACAGAGACATTTAGAAAACCAAATTCAAGGAATATGCTGTTAAGAGCAGACAGCTGTCACCCACCTGCTGTTATTAAAGGTATCCCCAAGGGCCAATTTCTCAGACTGAGGAGGAACTGCTCCACTGAAGAGGGTTTTTCCCGTCAGTCTGAGGAGTTGTGCCACCGATTCCAGCAAAGAGGGTACAACATGAGGAATTTAACCAATACCCGCCAAGAAGTGGCATCAACGAATAGGGAGGATCTCGTTCAGCAAAGGCAGGGTGGTCCACCTAAGGAAGCAGTTTTTTCTACCAAGAAAAAGAATTATGAGATAACAAAAGAAGAGGTTCCCCTTATAATCACGCAATATAACAAATGTAGCCAGGGAGTCCAGAACATAATCCCCAAACACTGGAACATCCTTTTAATGGATGGGAGTTTAAAAGACTGCGTCAAAAAAGGACCCCGTTTTGTTTATCGTAAAGCAAAAACTATCGCCACTTATGTGTCACCTAGCTATGTCGCTTCCTCACCTCCCTCTATTAGAAAATTTGTAGCGAAAGGTTCGTATAGATGCGGAGGTTGTAAAATTTGTCAATTTATGATTCCATCTCGACATTTTGGGGGCTTTATGTCCAATCAGGAATTTCCGATTAAATCTTTTATAAACTGTGAACCACAATATGTCATTTATCTCCTAACATGCGGGTGTGGAATTAATTATGTAAGGAGGACAATCAGATCTCTTAAGAATAGGATACTTGAACATGTCAGACTAATTAAAAAAGGAGATGTATCCCACCCGGTCTCTAAACATTTTTCAAACTGCCCCAAAGGTGGTATTAAGGGGTTAAAAGTACAAGGAATTGAAAAGGTCTTTCTGAGAGAAAGAGGGGGGGATTTACTCAACATTTTGGACCGCAGGGAGGCTTACTGGATCTTTATGCTCCAGACCAGAACCCCCTGCGGTCTAAATATGGAATGGAATTTGGGCCATTTCTTAAAATCTTAACATACTAATCCTGCCAGAGTATTATGAAACTGTTTTCTGAGTTGAATTGTACTATTAATCTTGTTGTTGCTTTTGTGTTGGGACTTGGTATATTATTGAGCATCCATGATTTATAGTATATTGATGTTCTCTTATGCATATTAAATATGTTGGAACCTAATAGGTTGCATATATGCTGCTAAATACATGCGGCATCTGTCACTCTCAATAACTTTAGTTGCCCAAAGCTAAAGTAACAAAATTGCTGATATTAATTATTGTTAAAAATGATTGCTAATTATTGGAACTATAATTTAGCTTTGAAATGTATTTATATCAGTGAATACACTTTGTGTAATAGACTGAGATAGTTGATTCCTCCCCCTGGAGGTAATTCAAAAAGACTGACAATAAGAAGGTCTTAAGATCGTTTAACTTTGTTTTTAATTTTCTGTATGTATTTTTTAGGGAGACGTTGTATGTTATGTTTTGATTATGACGTCTGTTATTGTTGTGGATCTAATATGAAGTCCGTTTTTTATATGCTGAATGTCTTTGTATTTGTGGGATTTGCAGCGAGGAGGTACTATATTATCACTGGGAGTGTTTATGAATTCGCCTTTATTATTAGTTCGCCCGCAGTGTACTTTATATTTTGCAGTCTAGCTTTATTAAGCACTTTGCGTACCATTACGCCCACTTGTGTATGCCTGCTAGGGTGTTTCTGATTGGGGGTCGCATCATCTACTCATCATACTCATTGGTGGTGTAGCGGTGCGCCTCAACCTATCCGAGACCTGCAGTGACGTCACTAGGGGCGGAATTGGGAGCAGAGATCAGTACTGGAACTTCTGTATTTATGCCTTATGTGGGCATGCGCAGACTGGAACGGGGGGCGGTCCGTACCCATAATCCCTAGGGCTGGTGTACCAGCGCCCCGTGTGACGTCATGTGCATGCGCAATAGGCATTTCACGCGATGTCGCGCAGATTTGTCCAATTATACTAATAACAGGACATGTATATAAGGTACCTCATCCCTGCATATCTCAGACTCCTTGATAAAGGACCTACCAGTCCGAAACGCGTAGGAGGTGCTTGTTTTGTCCCCCAAGGGGTGAATATGTCTTCCACCGTGCACTGAATAAAGGTACTTTTTTGTAACCACCTGGCTCCCTGGCTGTGCGTCATTCGTTTTTTCTACATCCCCCTGCGGCCGCATGGATCCTGATGAGGTAGAGGCGCTGCATCGGATGTAGGTAGGACTCTAAGCACACTACCTCAGCTGCCTGTCTTGCTGATATCCTCATAAACATCATGCGGGAGACACAGGAGTCCTGTTGCCAACAGGTGCACCCCAACACACTTCCATGTAATGGGGACCAGTTAGATCATAAGGGCCCAGGTGAGATTGGGTGGGTCCAAAAACACTGTTACATTTGGAGGCGCTGCTGAAATTCCTATCAACAGGACAAGCTTTTGCTAGGCACACTGGGAAACAGGAGAGTGTATGCTGCCAGTCAGTGCTGTGTTTGGGACGGAGCCTAGGGGTAGTCAGGGACCTGATGGAGGTGTCAGCTCGCAGGGACAACCTAGGATCCTGAGTGGAGTTAAGTGGGTCTGGAGACAGGGCTATAGCTGTTCTAGTCACCTTGTGGCAGCTAGTTGGTAGGATGCCTGAAGGAATAACCTTTTAACGTGGTCAGGAATTCTGGAGAGGGTCTGCGCTAGGCTTGCCAACAGAGGTAGATGCCCTAGTACTGCATGGAGAAGCCAGAGTACTCTAGCCAGTTCGAGAACACTTACCACAGAGCACAGACTGGGGGAAGGTGGACACAACATACACAGAGAGAGTGAGCATAGCCTGAGGTAGTGCAACATGAGTCAAACGTACATTAGATACACGTAGGTGGTGCATCGTGGCATTCTTTATTGCATTGGAATGGCAGCTGCCCCGCAGAGAGGAGCTCCACGTGCGATATAAGAGATTATAAAGTAAAGATTGCGACCGCAAGAAGGGAAGCTCCGCGCGGTGCGGAGAGTCCAAGATGGCAGACCGCAGCTGATGGAGAGAGCACACGTGGTGTGTATGCCACAGAAGAGCAAGCTGCAGAAGGAATTTTTGCCAGCATGCTGTGGAATGGCGCCAAGGCTGTGGCCGCGCCGTTTTGGTCCTGCCTAGGACTACGGGGTGCTACCCTGGAGGACAGTGTTGCAAGGAGTTCGCCGGGATTGGGTGGGTCCAAAAACACTGTTACATATATTTTGTGGTTATTTAGGGGGTTCAATAGGAGCTTGTAGGTGTCCTGTATGTTTTACAATTCTTGTTCAGCTAGTCTTAGCTGATTGGAGGGTGGCAACCTCCTACCTAATTGAAGCTTACCCCCTCCCACATTTAAATGGTTAAAAGCTCACTCCATAGCATCTCCCACTCTCAGGGGAACTTGCTTGCTTGCAGTATGATTGTGACAAATCTATTACAGAGTGCTTTTCCTGGTAATGTACAGGTTAATAAAAGCTTCAATCAGACTTAGAACTTTGCAACTAATTTTGACAGATTTATTATAAATCATTCTTCCTGGTAATGCACAGGTTATTAAGAATTTATATTACTGTTAGGGACCCTTGAGATGTGGTCTGCCGTGCAGTGGCTCAGGGGCTTAAAACAATTTGGCCAAAATGTTAAACTAAAAGACCATTTTATTTAATAGATATTTATACATATATATTTAGGCACTGTACCGTGTATAAGTTTCACTGGATGTGCACTGAGCTCTGTCTGTGTTTTATGTTCTGTCTCTGGTTTTAATTATGTGCAATGCAGCAAGTAAACTGTGGCCTAGATTTCCATATCCCAGTGTTCAGCCAACTACGTTACAGATGCACATCATACACAGATACAGCTGTATTGAGGCATACTCACAGACACCATGCAATGCCGGTTTGGCAACCCATTGTTTCCTGGCTGGCGAGAGCTGTTGACCCCTATTTGTAGTAGCACTGGTACTGCTTGTTGACTTCCACAATGGAGGTTAAGTATTGCCGGTAGACCGTGTAATCTTCAGCAGCACACCTACAATTATAAATGCCATTTACAATGAATGTGTTGTATTACATACAAGCTTCATTACCCTGTCAGAGAGACAACAATACGTCCAAGGGGTATGGACATTCCAAGAGCTTGATCACAACTGTTATAATGCAGACAAATACTTTTTGAACTCAGAACAGCTCAAGATACTTCAACAAGTGGGCGGATTACTTGGCACCGAAAGTCCCCTATGGCCTATTATGGAGACTGAACCAAAACAACATTGTAATTGTGCATTAGGTGAGACTTATATTTGTTTGTTGAAGGGAATTCTAGGAGAAATACATCCAATTATACCACTATCCTGCTTATTATTGTAGTTTATATGCACCTCATAGTATTTTTTTAGATTTCTGAGGCATAAAGAAGTGTGGTAACTTTGCCACATAATCCTACATTTCCTATAAGGATATGTAATGATAGCTCAAACATTTTCATAACTGCTCAAAAAAAAAAAATATATATATATATTTATATGAAATAGTTCATTCTGTAGGTGTCATTTTCCCATGTGACAGGTGGTGAGAGCTCCTATACTTCCTGCGCTCAATATTCAAGACTGAACATTTTGATGCATTGTACCATCATTTACCCCACCGTTGTTTTAGCATAGCACAATTATCACCACTGTATGTATATTTATCTCCCCTGTGCGTTATTCTGTCAGGTGGAATTGCTTTCACTTTCTCTAAGCTATGTTCTTGGACGAGACACACACACACTTTCCGCTGGGGAGCAGTGATTGGCAGGAGGGAAAGTTTAGGTGCCTGGGATTTTTCCTGCCCGGGAAATATATATATATATAAAAAAGCTATCTCGGGGGTAGTTTGGACAGACGCTCTACAGAGGGTCACTGTGTCAGTGCAGCTGCAGTATGTATGTTTTTAAGCACGTGTCTGTCTGTGGGGTGTCTGCATCTGCATGAGGTTTCTTGTAGAAATGCAGTGTCACTGAAACATCCTCACACTATACTGTACGCAGAGATGTAAAATACTGTTGCGTGTGTCTTTGCACCACTGACATGTTTCTTCAGTGAACGCACTTACATACAGTACATTAAAAAAAACAAAATCTGTGTGTTAATGATTGTTCATATTTAGAAGAGACCTATGGGGTTTGGAAAGCTGTGTGTACTAAAATGTCTATAGTAAGATTGATGTTGTTCCATTAATTATATTGTGAAATGGGCCAATGGGGATCATATTAATAAAGGTTAACCCATTGTCTCTACCTATCTTAAGGGATCCTCAGGGGGTTAACCCAGTATCCCAGAGAATAATGTGATTTAGTTTATGTACCGCCCTGATTAGAATGAGTATGTTTTGCTGTTGCCCATGTGTGCAGGGCTGGTAATCACTCAGCGAGCCTGCCCACACAGAGATAGGGTCCTGCTATCAGGAATGTGGGTGGGGAAGTGCCCCAGCCATTGTTAGGAGTGGGGAGGAGCGCTGACTCAGGTCTGGGGAACAATGTCTCACCGAGTGGCGCTATTGTTCAGTCCAGATTCTGAGGCGCCTATCTCTGAGGGATATATTGGGTTGTCTTGGGGAACCGTTGCTGGGTATGAGCCCCGTAGGTACAATTTCTATTTGTCAGTTTGAATTTCCCACACCTCTTCAAACCCACCTCTGTGGGGTGTCTTAGGGGCACAGTCACCTCCTGTGTCCTGGATTGGCCGATCAGACGAGCCTCTGCTCGGTGATTAGTCAGCATCCTGTCTTCCATGCTTTGCTATTAAGACAGGTAACCTATGTAAAGACAGAAAGTCAATCCCCGATATTCTCCCTTTGGGTAGCAATAAATGGGGAAATAAATATACATAGTGAAAACTAAATCTATAAGACAAAGGAGACTTTTGGTCACATCCTTTGATCAAATAATACCAAGCCTGCTAACCAACGTCAAGGTAAGTATCAATAGCAGGTCCCTCCACGTGGAGGATAAGAGACTGAACCGGCGAGACAGTCTCCCACGCGTGGGTCTGATCTCCCAGAACTGAACGACTAACCCTTCTATTTTTCCTATGTGATCTTGCCCTACCTCCTGTGATAGACCATCACAATCGTGTGGCCATTATTAAAGAAATTTTATATGGAAGTTTACTACTATTTGTATTTGGTGCTAAGACAATATATATCTCTCATCTTGGGGGCGTTTGTGTTTTTTTTTTCTTTTTGGTAACTTGATCGCCGGCGGATTTCCGGTGGAAGCCACAATTTGGGAGGTGGGGAGACACCTATAACCGAGGAACCAAAGAACAAGAGGGATCACATCCAATTTTAAAGAGCCCGAGAGCGGCTGAACTTTTCATCAGTGATAACATTAGTGGTTTGCACAATACCAGCACAGATCTCTCTGACATGGAACATGTACATATACCAAAGTATTCAAATGAATCTGTATCGGTGAAATGTAATATGGGGGTTTTCTTTCCCATATCATTGCGTCAATGGGACTTTCTTGGTTCCTCTTCTTCTAATGTTGCACATTGTGGTATTGATTATAAAACCGCCTAACACAGAAGACAACAAAGAAGCGGAACCGCGCGCTCGGTTCCTTAATTCCTGCAGTTCCATAGCACCACACGGTGGCAGTTCTGGCGCGCTATAAATGGGGCTTCCCTCATGGCTTTCCCTCGCTGTCACTCTGCTCTGTGTGACCTATCAGCTCTACGGGGCTCTTTGGCTTCCTTCTAAGGCCTCGTCCCGGCTGCGCTCTTGGCGCGGGCGGCCATGTCGCGAGTTTCCCCCCACCAGCAGGGAATCCTCGCCGAGCCGGTCCCGGTCCCCCTGGCGCCACAGCTGACTACACTCTTTTGGCCGCGTCAAGGTGGGAATTACCTCATCGGAGACACAGAGAGGTGGTTTCCGAGCGTTGACCGCGTCGTCACGTTTTGTGGCTTTAGCCATGGGTGAGGGGAGGCTTCGGGAGGAGGAGAGGCTTTCGGGGAGCGGCGGAGGAGTGTGTGATGTGAAAGAGGTGAGTGCCTGTCCTTTGTGTGTGTCTGAGTGCGTTCTTTGCCTTTCTGTGGTGTGTATGTGTGTGTGTATGAGTGCGTGTGCCTGCCTGTTGGTGTGCGCCACGTGTGTGTGTATGAGTGCGTGCGTGCCTGCGTGTGTGTGTGTGTGTGTGTGGTGTGTGTGTGTGTGTGCTGGTGTTTGTGTTTGTTGTGGGTGTGGTGTGTGTTGTGTGTTGTGTGTGTGTGTGTGTGGTGTGTGGTGTGTTGTGTATGATTCCTGCGTGTGTGTGGTGTTTACATAAACTTACCCTCACAGCTCCAGCCTCCAGCTCCACCAACCATCTCCAGCCGAGTCAGTGGAGGGAGGGGGGGGGAGAGTAAGGCGGGTCCCCCCGCTCAAGCCACGTCCCCCCTCCCTTGTCAAGCCTCCCACTCTCCGTGCCCGACCTCGCCGCCTGTCTGCCCGCTCCCTATCCAGACCGCTTCGGCGGTCTGTGGCTTCCAGCGAATCCGCCGGTCTGCAGTGCGGGTTCCGCTGACTTCTGGAGCGGGGCCCTTAGCCCTAATCTCCAGTCACAGTCGGTTTTTGCTTTTAATATAAATACAGTCTGATATGGTATACACAATGTGTTAAAGTTTAAGCACAAATTAAATATCCATACATAATATTATGTATTTTCTAAATAAAATTAACATCGGATGTTAGAGTAATATACTAGACTAACAGGGGCCTGTATTTAAAGATATCTATTACAACGTATCCTCTATCCTCTTTATTGAACTATATCACTGCATATGAAATATTAAAATTACCAATGTAAATACACACTTAAAAATCTAATACATTTTTAAACGAAGCTGAACTATATCAAGAGTTTTTTATTTATTTTTTTTCAGATACATATTAGCATGTAGATGACTATTTAATTATGCATTATTGTTGCTCGTGTTTTTGCAATCTTTTTCAATGCTTGTCAACTATTTCGCCATTTAGGCAGACTTGATAAGGATATATTTTCCATGTTTCTATATGTTTTTTTTTTTATTATTAATTAATTTATCTTCTCAAACTGTTCATTAATGTCTATCTTTTTTCACTATTTTCTTATTTATCCTGAATAAATCAGTTGTTATTGTAACTACAAATTGAAAATATTTCCCCAAGCTGCACTCATATCCCATTCTTAATAACCTTACAATTTAATACTTTTTACACTTACTATGAACAACATTCACTTGAACCTACCAATCTTTACTTTACGTGGTGAAGAGAAAAACATTTTTTTCTCAAGTAGTTCCCTCCCTAATTAAAATATTATCTATAACGTATCCAATGCTGTTTTGTTCTTTTAATTTTATAGATAAAATGCATTCACTATGTATTGGAACAATACATTAAATACCTCATTTCTTGGTGCCCATAGTCTTTTCCCCACAGAACATAAGTAAAATAAAATAATACATATGAATTTTTGAAACCTCATTGATGAAATCGTAAAATAATAATATAATAGTGCCTAAACCAACATGGTGATCTTTTACCTAAACGAGTGCTCAATGACCAAGTTAAAAACACTAGTTGATCAGTTTTCTATGCAAATAACTACTTAGTGCTCAAATGTGCAACCTCCACTAACCAATCCTACTAATTAACTATCTCCTATACAATTGCTACATAGCTACTCTTACAAACTAGGTGTAACGTTGATATATGTTGCAACCAATACCATCTTACTATATTTCTGAAAAGCATGTAGTACGTATGTATGTTTCCCTGGTGTGTTCCCTGTCCCTAGCGGCAATCTCATTGGTCCCAAATTTGTCTAATAACCACACAAAGATACCATAAATATTCACACCACTGTTGGGTAAATTGGAAGTCTTCTTGCCACATACTTTTATTCAATGTTTAATTTGAGATTCTCCTATGAAGGTCCAATGTGACAAAAGCTTTTATGACATTGTGTTTGACTTTGAAAAGCCTTTATGTTTGTAAATCCTTCTCCAAGCCCAGATGTTTAGATCACTTGTTGTGTGGCTCTCAGTTTTGTGTACTCTCACTCCGTGCCAACAATTCTTGCACAGGCAAACCGAGAACCAATTGCATTGAAATGATAGGTAGATGACCATTAAGTCTCCAGGATCTTCCGGACATATAAAGTTTCTTATGCAAAATATTAGACTGGTAGGGTTTGTGCTCGCTCCCACAACCTGGACCGACTGCGGTCTGAGTGGTGAGGGTTACACCACCCTCAAACCACAAAGCTGGTTCCGAAGTGCAATCTCGCGTGGTCAAACTAGCCGGGTCAGGATTGGAGAAGGGGCAGGGGGGGCGGCATTAGGAGCATAGTTGAGGTCACAGACCGTGGTCGGGGCATCAGAAGAGCCGCCAGCATTGGCTTCATTCAGCATAAAGCTTCAGCAAGGCCACTGCAGTCAAGGGGAGTGCAGAGGGACAGGACCCGCAGCACAGGGGGGTCCGCAGGTGGCTCCAGCACAGGAGGTCCTCAGGAACTGGAAGGGCTTTGGCAAGGGCGCTCAGCGAGATGCTGCAGCGTAAAACGGTGAAGACATTAGAGAACAAGGAGTTTCACAGCACAGGGGATTCGGCAAAGGAATGTCCTCTGGACAAAGGAGGCTCCAGGATACAGAAGCTTCATCCAACGGCTTCACCACAGTAGCCAGAGAGGCCAAGCAAATGGAAATGACCCAGAACATACACAAGAAAGGATTATGCTCCGCCCACATCATGTGGAAGGGTGGGGTGGCATTCGCCTGAAAATCTAGTCTTTGAATGTTACTCATCATCAGCACCAAGCCCCAGCGGGGATATTTGCCATCTCGGGAAAGGACATTGCTGAGCTCCCTCCTGTAGGCGCTGCTGCCATTGACCATTTCTTGTATTTCCTCCAAGACCTTTAACTGCGTTTGCACCACCTCCCTCCTTGATTGACCAATATCATGGCCATTGGTTCCAGGGCAGCATCCTTTCTGTGATTGGTGCTGTGATTACGGGTAGCCAAGCCTCACATAATAAAGGTGAAGCCCGGCTGGGACACCACCAAGCCGTGTGTAATGGCCACCTCTGATCAGAGTACCAACAAGTTTTGGATGTTATCGGAGATGCTACTGGCAGTGTTTTTTGAAAATGCTAGGACGAATAGCACTGGGCAGAACAAGGAGGAGCTAAAGCAGGCCCCTGCACCTTTTCGATCTATATTATTCTCTTCCAGGCCCAGTTTGTGAGTTTACATTGTGTGATTTGTATGTTTCTCAAGATATACATTTTTGTTTCTCAACTATTGTGTCCCTGTGTCATTAAAAGTTTTGGTCTCCTGTACAGTTGTCATTTCCCCTTAAACAAATTTCATATGACAGGGGTGTGTCTTAGTGGAACCTGATCAGAGGCCCGAGGTCTCTTTGATCCTAGCGTGGAGGTGACTGAAGTGTGGCTCCAAGTCCGTGCTGGAGACACCTGAAAACGAACTGGGAGCATCTAACCGGTTGACATTAAGTGTTTCTGTGTCCGATTGCCAGGGAAGCAGAGAGCAGGACTTTAAAGAGAGAATTTGAATGTGCTCTGCCACAAATTGCACCCCAGAGGTGTGCGAGGTCCCTATCCCCTTACATAGATTACCTTGTGAGACCAATCACAGGCAGATTTGCACAGAACCAATCAGGAAATGTGGCACTCCCCTGTTTGTTCCGTAAAAATTCCCACCACTTCTGGCCCTGCGCTTTGGCATGCGTGTAGCCTATCCTTTTTGTCCTTTTCCATCCAGTTGCAGCACACACTGATTGGACAGCTGATTAAGGGACAAATGGCTGAATGGCCTTGCTGCGCCCCTCTCCATGGTTTTGAATGAGAACCAAACCTATACTAGCCCAGCAATAACTTCCAGAGATTCAATAGAACTCTGCGTCGTGTGAACCGTTTGTTGACTGTTTGAAGCAACATGCCGTGCAGGTCCTCAACCCAACCTTCTTTCTTTAGAGAGCCTCACAAGGATAAGCAAGCTTAAGCGACAATCATGAACTCGTAGCGTTTATATTCTATGTTGTCCCCTTTTATTTCTATTGGTCTGCCTGTACTATACCTGTTAATAAAAACCTGGCCCCTAGGATCCCTAGAAATGTAGTCTGCATGTGTGTCTATGACAATGCAAAATGCAGAAACAACGTCCCCCATCAAGCTCTTGCAATATCCACAACTGGGTGTCATCTCTCAGACAGAGTAATATGGTTTACTGTGCAATGCAAAACAAAGGACCCACCAAGCTCCTATTGAAACCCCTTAAGGCAAGTAGACCACAAACATATCTAAGAGCACATGCACGAGGAGTGCTACGTGCATGACCATATATATTAACACACCGAACATAAAACCAGACAGAGCTCATGTACAATACATGAACTTATACACGGCGGTGCCTACATATAATGTATAATACTATTAATAGCACTCCTCTGTGACACACACAATACACTATACACATATCATACCACATAATACATACCACAACATATAAATGTTCAGTCTGTATCTAACCTGAGATGCGATTGATCATCATGGAGTTTGCCCTCACAACACCCTGGTGAGTGTCATATGTACCCAAGGGGTGGTAACATTGCTCTGTGTCCACTATTAGTGACACAAGAGTGTGGCTATTTCCTAAGTCTATATAAGACACAGCACTGCCAAAAGTTAGTTTGGTTCAGTAGTGGTTGGAACCGTTAATCAAGGGATCCTTATGTCGAGTTCCAGAGGTCTGCAGCAGTTAATGCTGTCAGATATAATTGATATCTATCTCACTGTGTTCAGGGACCTACACAGGCGGTGATCTCCTTGAGGGAGAGGTGACCCACCTCCATCAGGAGGGAATACCCTTCTGAAAGGACAGAGTGCACGGAGAGATGAGCGGCTAGACGACTGTTGTGAGGGGCCAGTCTGCTATGATGAACATAAATGATCCCTGTTTCACAAGACCCTTGCTGTGTGTGAGGTGAAGTCATAACACAGAAGGAGGTACCAAGAGAGTTCCTCATCAGTCACACCCCCCTAAGCAAAAGTACATGGAGCCCACATTCTATTTGGTTACCCATGGACTTACGTCCCTTTATTCAGTTATGACATGACCAGGGGGTGGCAGCGGTCAACCATTTCATTGGGGGTCCAGACAGCAACCAATTTCACACTGCATTTTATTTTAGATGCCATTATTTTTTTACTCACTCACAATTATTTTTATTTACCCATAAATTTTATTTCAGCAACAGGGCATGGCAATGGGCACGATTTTGCACCGGTGTATGCATTTATTTTATGGGGTGGTGGGAGTCACTATTTATTTTCACCAGCACAAATCCTTTTCGGAAATATATCACGTTTTATAGAAGTTTATTGATACCTGATTATGATTGGGAAGGGATTTAGACACATTGCACATTGTTTTCAGTATATTATTGTTCATTTAAATGTTAGCTTTCACTCGAATTATCAACACCCACCACATTGACATCTGGACTCCTACTGTTTCATATATTGAAGGCCAAATTCAAACAGAGACATTTAGAAAACCAAATTCAAGGAATACTTGCTGTTAAGAGCAGACAGCTGTCCACCCCCGTGCTGTTATAAAGTTATCCCCAGGGCCATTTCTCAGACTAGGAGGAACGCTCCACTGAAGAGGGTTTTTTTCCCGTCAGTCTGAGGAGTTGTGCCACCGATTCCAGCAAGAGGGTCAAACATGAGGAATTTAACCAATACCTCCAGCAAGAAGTGGCATCAACGTAATGGAGGATCTCTTCAGCAAAGGCATTGGTCCACCTAAGAAGCAGTTTTTTCTACCAAGAAAAAATTAGAGATAACAAAGAAGAGGTTCCCCTTATAATCACGCAATATAACAAATGTGCCAGGGAGTCCAGAAATAATCCCCAAACACTGGAACATCCTTTAATGGATGGAGTTTAAAAGACTCGTCAAAAAAGGACCCCGTTTTGTTTATCGTAAAGCAAAAACTATCGCCACTTAGTGTCACCTAGCTATGTCGCTTCCTCACCTCCCTCTATTAGAAAATTTGTACGAAAGGTTTCGTATAGATGCGGAGGTTGTAAAATTTGTCATTTATGATTCCATCTCGACATTTTGGGGGCTTTATGTCCAATCAGGAATTTCCGATTAAATCTTTTATAAACTGTGAACCACAATATGTCTTTATCTCCTAACATGCGGGTGTGGAATTAATTATGTACGGAGGACAATCAGATTCTTAAGAATGGATACTTAACATTTCAGACTAATAAAAAAAGGAGTTATCCCACCCGGTCTCTAAACAACATTTTTTCAAACTGCCCCAAAGGTGGTATTAAGGGGTTAAAAGTACAAGAATTGAAAAGGTCTTTTCTGAGAGAAAGAGGGGGGATTTACTCAACATTTTGGACCGCAGGAAGGCTTACTGGATCTTTATGGCTCCAGACCAAACCCCTGCGGTCTAAATATGGAATAATTGGGTGGGCATTTCTAAAATCTTAACATACTAATCCTGCCAGAGTATTATAAATGTTTTCTGAGTTGAATGTACATTAATCTGTTGTTTCTTTGTGTTGGGACTTGGTATATTATTGAGCATCCATGATTTATAGTATATTGATGTTCTCTTATGCATATTAAATATGTTGGAACCTAATAGTTTGCATATATGCTGTCTAAATACATGCCATCCTGTCACTCTCTCAAACTTTAGTTGCCCAAACTAAAGTAACAAAATTGCTGATATATTATTGTTAAAAATGATTGCAATTATTGGAACTATAATTTAGCTTTGAAATGTATTATATCAGGAATACACTTTGTGTAATAGACTGAGATAGTTGATCATTGATCCTCCCCCTGGAGGTAATTCAAAAAGACTGACAATAGAAGGTCTTAAGATCGTTTACTTTGTTTTTAATTTTCTGTATGTATTTTTTAGGGAGACGTTGTATGTTATGTTTTGGATTATGACGTCTTGTATTGTTGTGGATCTAATAGGAAGTCCGTTTTTTATATGCTGAATGTCTTTGTATTGTGGGATTTGCAGCGAGGAGTACTATATTATCACTGGAGTGTTTATGAATTCGCCTTTATTATTAGTTCGCCCGCAGTGTACTTTATATTTTGCAGTCTAGCTTTTATTAGCACTTTGCGTACCATTACGCCCACTTGTGTATGCCTGCTGGGGTGTTTCCGATTGGGGGTCGCATCATCTACTCTCATACTCATGGTGGTGTACGGTGGCCCTCACCTATCCGAGACCTGCATTGACGTCACTAGGGGCGGAATTGGGAGCAGAGATCAGTACTGGAACTTCTGTATTTATGCCTTATGTGGGCATGCGCAACTGGAACGGGGGGCGGTCGTACCCATAATCCCTAGGCTGGTGTACCCAGCGCCCCGTGTGACGTCATGCGCATGCGCAATAGCATTTTGCGCGATGTTACGCAGATTTGTCCAATTATCACTAATAACAGTACATGTATATAAGGTACCTCCCATCCTGCATATCTCAGCCTCTTTGATAAAGGACCTACAGTCCGAACGATAGACGTGACTTGTTTTTGTCCCCCAAGGGGTGAATATGTCTCCAACCGTGCACTGAATAAAGGTACTTTTTGTAACCACCTGGCTCCCTGGCTGTGCGGCTTTTTTTTTCTAACATCCCCCTGCGGCCGCATGATCCTGATGAGTGGAGGCGCTGCATTCGGAGGTAGGTAGGACTAAGCACACTAACCTCAGCTGCCTTTCTTGCTGATATCCCCTCATAAACATCATGCGGAGACTCAGGAGTCCTGTTGCCAACAGTGCACCCCAACACACTTCCATGTAATGGGGACCAGTTAGATCATAAGGGCCCAGGTGAGATTGGGTGGGTCCAAAAACACTGTTACATTTGGAGGCGCTGCTGGAATTCCTATCAACAGGACAAGCTTTTGCTAGGCACACTGGGAAAGGAGAGTGTAGGCTGCCGTCAGTGCTGTGTTTGGGACGAGCCTAGGTAGTCAGGGACCTGATGGAGGTGTCATCTCGCAGGGACAACCTAGGATCCTGATTGGAGTTAAGTGGGTCTGGAGACAGGGCTATAGCTTTTCTAGTCACAGTTGTGGCATGCTAGTTGGTATGATGTCCTGAAGAATATTCCTTTTAAAACGTGGTCCAGAATTCTGGAGAGGGTCGCGCTGAGGCTTGCCAACAGAGGGAGATCCCTAGTACTGCATGGAGAAGCAGAGTACTCTAGCCAGTTCTACAAGAACACTTACCACAGAGCACAGACTGGGAAGGTGGACCAGAACATAAACACAGAGGAGATTGAGCATAGCCCTGAGATCAACTGGTCACACCCATTATATACCGTAGGTGGTGCAATCATTGGCTTCTTTATTGCAGTAATGAGCTGCCCCGCAGAGAGGGAGCTCCATTGCGAATAAGAGAATTATAAAGTAATGTTGCGACCGCAAAAGGGAAGCTCCGCGCGGTGGGGAGAGTCAAGATCAGACCGCAGCTGATGGAGGGAGCACAGTGGTTGTGTATGCCCAGAAGAGCAAGCTGCAGAAGGAATTTTTGCCAGCATCTGTGGAATTGGCGCCAGGCTGTGGCTTGCGCCGTTTTGGTCCTATGGACTACGGTGCTACCCTGGAGGACAGTTTGCAAGGAGGTGGCCGGGTTGGGTGGGTCCAAAAACCCTGTTACATTAATTTTTGGTTATTTAGGGGGTTCAATAGGAGCTTGTAGGTGTCCTGTATGTTTTACAATTCTTGTTCAGCTAGTCTTAGCTGATTGGAGGGTGGCAACCTCCTACCTAATTGAAGCTTACCCCCCCCCCACATTTAAATGGTTAAAAGCTCACTCCATAGCATCTCCACTCTCCAGGGGACTTGCTTGCTTGCAGTATGATTGTGACAAAACTACCAGTAGTGCATCTTTGTAATGCAGCAGGTTAATACAACTTCAGTCGTCTATTATGAACTTTAAATATAATGTATAGACTGCAATAATTTGCATTTATTATAAATCATTTCTTCCTGTAATGCACAGGTTTTAAGAATTTATACTGTAGGGACCCTTGAGATGTGGTTTGCCATGCAGTGGCTCAGGGGCTTAAAACAATTTGGCCAAAATGTTTAAACTAAAAGACATTTTATTTAATAGATATTTATACATATATATTTAGGCACTGTACCGTGTATAAGTTTCACTGGATGTGCACGAGCTCTGTCTGTGTTTATGTTCTGTCCTGGTTTTAATTATTGTGCAATGCAGCAAGTAAACTGGTGCCTAGATTTCCATATCCCGTGTTCAGCCAACTACGTTACAGATGCACATCATACACAGATACAGCTGTATTGAGGCATACTCACGACAACCATGCAATGCCGGTTTGGCAACCCATTGTTTTCCTGGCTGGCGAGAGCTGTTGACCCCTATTTGTAGTAGCACTGGTACTGCTTGTTGACTTCCACAATGGAGGTAAGTTATTGGCCGTAGAACCGGGTAATCTTCAGCGCACACTACAATTATAAATGCCATTTACAATGATGTGTTTGTATTACATACAAGCTTCATTACCCTGTCAGAGAGACGACCAATACGTCCAAGGGGTATGGCATTCCAAGAGCTTGATCTCAACTGTTATATGCAGACAATACTTTTTGAACTCAGAACAGCTCAAGATACTTCAACAAGTGGGGGCGGATTACTTGGCAACCGCGAAAGTCCCCTATGGCCCTATTATGGAGACTGAACCAAACAACATTGTAATTGTGCATTAGGTGAGACTTATATTGTTTTTGTTAAGGGAATTCTAGGAGAAATCATCCAATTATACACCTATCCTGCTATTTATTGTATTTATATGCACCTCATATAGATTTTTTTTAGATTTCTGAGGCATAAATAAGTGTGGTAACTTTGCCACATAATCCTACATTTCCTATAAGGATATGTAATGATAGCTCAAACATTTTCATAACTGCTCAAAAAACAAAATATATATGTAGCCCCGAGGTCAATTTTCTCTTTCTGTGGGCCCCCCCTCCACGCAGTGCCGTGCGGTAGCGGGTGGCCGCCGAGGCCTTAGACACCCGCCGGCACTTCCGCTAGGTGGGGGCCAGTGCAGGGAGCGGTGCAGCTGGTTGGCCGTGGAGGAGCGATCGTGCCGTCCCCGCAGGCGCCATGCGGTTGCTTTTTGTTGCCGAACCAGGTCTGGGCGCTTGGTCATAGAGTGCGCCGCCATTACCTAGGAGCTCTCTCGCGCTGGCTCATCGGGATTCACGCGCAGTCGGGAGGTCCCACAGAGAGATCCGCGAGAGTGAGGTAGCGAATAAGAGGTTAGGGGTGAGGCGGCCATTTAGGGGTTCGCGCATGCGCGGAGACGCGCTGCACTCGCGGCCCCAATGCTTTTAGCACGCCCGGGAACTCTTACATATTCCAGGGGCTTAGGGGTAGACAGTGCATAGGTGGCCTGAGGTAGCCAATAGGGCTGGAGGAAGCTCATCCCGTGAATATATATATTTCCCCGTGCTTTGCAACAATCAGTCAGGGCAGAGCAGAGGAAGGAGTAGGAAGTGTCAGGAGCGCTGGCTCTGCAACAGTAAGGGTCCTCCCTAATTTCCCAGTGCAAGGCCCCAATTCCCGGGTAAGGGTCAGGGGTAACGGAAGAAGGGACCCTTAACTAGGTAGTTGACCCTTGAGTGTGGAAGGTGCTGGTTTGGCATGTGCGGCAGACGGAGAGAGCTGTGGGCACTGTCCAAGAGGACAGTATGCTAGCTTGTGTGTTTGCTGTCGGGTCCAGGGGCTTGTGTGATTGGCAGCTGTGCTGTGAGTAGTGGTCGTCTGCATGTGCTTAGGCGCATTGCTGCAGGTGTGTGAAGTGTGGATCCCTGCAGGAGTGACCTGTGGGAGCGTATGTGTCGCTGCAGTGTGCTTTGGGAATAGCTAGTTGTAGCTATAGCAGTACGTTAGACTACGGGTTAGCTGGGGGAAGGGGGCAAGGTTATTGGTGTCACCAGGCCTAGGAGTTTTCTTCCCCAAGCATCCCAGTTTGCTGTTCCTCCCAGGACAGGGCCCTAGTTCAGGTGTTGCCGTCACTCAAATCGTGTGAGTAGTTATCTGGGAGTGGGTGATAGCGTGGCGGTTGCTGTTCCCATGGCGTGGGTTTGGTGTTGCCGTACATCCGGGTTTGCGTTCCCCCCGTGAAGGGCGGTGACCCGTCGTTGGGGTTCCCCTGCAAGAGTTAACCTTCGAAAGGATCAACGGACCGTCCTGACCCTTTTAGACGAGAGTTGCGGTCCCGCAGCGAGTCGGAGTGGCTCGGAAGGATCTTCAAATTATAAGTTGTGCAAGCCAACTGGGCTCCGAGCTTAACATAGTGCTGTGGCAGTCCCCCACGACCTTTCGCAGGATTGCGGACATTGGTGTGGGGTGTCACATGGACCTGTGGTGGAATACCAGACATTGGTCTGAGGTGATGCGGATAGAGCAGTCCGGTTTTACGTTATGATGTATGTACTGTGTTATTGGTTTCTAGGTAAGTGTTACTATGTTTTATATCTAACTTGTGTTATGGTATTTCGTATAGTCGGGCATATCTTTCCTAACGGGGGATCCTGGGTAAGTGGATGGCGCTGCACCAGGTAACTTAAGGGTTTCCCCCAGGCTCTCCAGCTACGGGGGCTTCAGATCTTCCCTGGAGCCACAGGTGTTACGACTGCAGTTCAGCCAGTAGGATACCCTTAGGCAGGTGTGGCAGAGAAATGGAACCGGTTTAGACCACGAGGGGCCAATGTTGGAGGGATTGGTGCGGGGTCGGGCCGGTTACATTCACAAAAAGGCTACATATATATATTTTATTAAATTTCATTCGTAGGTGTCATTTTCCCATGTGACAGGTGGTGGAGCTCCTACTTCCTGCCGCTCAATATTCAAGACTGAACATTTTGTAATGCATTGTACCATAATTTACCCCATCCCGGTTGTTTTAGCATAGCACAATTATCACCACTGTATGTAATATTTCTCCCCCTGTGCTTTATTCTTCCGTCGAATGCTTTCACCTTTCGGGTTCTCAGCTATGTTCTTGGGACGAGACCCAACACATTTCCTTTCCTCCGTCTGGGAGCATGAAATTGGTGCAGGAGGGAAAGTTTATGGTGCCTGGGATTTTCCAGCCCTGGAAATAATATATATATATAAAAGCTCATCTCGGGGTAGTTTGGACAACGCTCTATCACAGAGGGTCACTGTGTCAGTGCACTGCAGTATGTATGTTTTTAAGAACGTGTCCTGTCTGTGGGGGTGTCTAGCATCTGCATGAGTTTCTTGTAGAAATGCAGTGCACTGAAACATCTCACACTATACTTAATCGCAGAGATGTCAAATACTGTTGCGTGTTGTCTTTTGCCCCACTAACCTTTTCTTCCAGTGAACGCAATTTTACATACAGTACATAAAAAAAACTAAATCTGGTGTTAATTGATGTCATATTTTATGCTAAATGTAATATAATGTTCTGTAAATATACCCTGAATGTAAAGAAAGCTGCAATTTCTCATTGACTATGCCATCCGAGGTTTGTGCCGGGATGAGATAAACCAAAGTGAGGCTTGTAAGTGGAGGCGAGCAGGCGATTTGAACTTGCTATAGTGCAAATATCATCCTGGATTACTGCGCTACACCACGACAGGAGCGGGAAGCCTCCCGGGTTAGCCTTGGAAGCGGCACCTAGTGTAGTTGAGAAATGATTCCCTGTGTATTCTGTTTGGGTGAGTTTGTGCCCAAACTGTGGGTAGTGCCGTCTGTCGACCTCATTAAAATGTGTGTGTGTGTGTGTGTTCCCGATTTGTTAAGTGTCCTGTCTCCTGTGACTGATATCACTAACCTGCAAATAATATTACTCCCCAGGACCAGCTGTGAGTGAGATGGCGGCGGATCTTTTCCTGGGAGTGGTCTGTTTCTCTCCTGGGCTTTGAATGTACAGTAGACACGTTGGCATACTCGTTTCTCAAGGTTACGTTCCTAGTACAATGGAAAATTAAATAGAAATGTGTTATTGGGAGTTTTTAAAAACCCACTATTTTGGGGTGGGGAGGGGGAGAATTTTGCACACCCAGGTTCCTATGTATGGTGTGTGCTACTGCCCCAATGTTGCTGTGATTAAGGTAAACAGCTCCTATAAAAATAAGAGTTTTCTAAGAGGTTTGAAATACGATGTTATAGAAAAAAAGGTAGCGAATAGAATAACTGGTAATAGCCCGCAGCCTGGGATATAACTCCGACACCCACGGTCAGACGAGACAGATGCCAAAAACATGTTATATCAATGGCGCTGGGCCCCAAGTAACACCAAATAAAGGATCACCAATATAAAGGATATATAAAGCAGCTGAAGGAGTAGATGTCCACTAGAGCCCTCTCGTGTTGGCGGTCAAATCATGTAGAAAAACGTTTTAATAAGGGGCTAGGGTCCAGAATTGTTTTTCCAGGTGTAGGGTAAGGCGGGACTAGTTCTGGTTCCACACCGTGGAGAGTAAATTCCTTGCTTAAATGGCATGGGCCTATGAGGGTCTTGCAAAGGTGGGAGTGAGAAGTAAATGATAAGGTGAGACAGCAGGTAGGAGGAAACCTGACAAAATTTACCCAATGACTATTAAAGCCCTGGAAGATAGAGGAGTGGTCTGTTACCCTAGTACCCACAGGTCCATCAGAGATCAGAATGAAAGAAGAAAAGAGAGTTTGCAATAGCTGAAACCTGTCACGTTCATCAGAAAGAGGCGGGGTGGGGGGGGAGGTGTTGGCCAGATTTAGTGAGAAGAACAAGAAAGAAGTTTCTCTACACAACCCGGTAGAACTTGCGTAATTGACACTGAACCTATCTCTTGAACCGGGGGCTCCGAGTTTAACCTTAAACCGTCACCGAATCCCCAGAGGCCAAAAGAGAGGCTATAAGTTTAGAGGTTAAAAAAATGCTAAAACTAGGCGCAAATGAGGAATCCAAAAGTGGGTGGAATTAGTCCTATAGTTTTAGTCCCAAAACCAGACGGTACAAACAAGGTTTTGCTATGACTACCATAAAACTAACGCCGTGTCAAAATTTGAAGTTGTACTTATCCTATGCCCGGGTGATGAACTGTGAGAGAGACTGGGCAAAAGCCCGATATCTTCAGACCCTAGACCTAACAAAAAGGGGTACTGGCAGGTTTCCTCACAGAAAGGGCAAAAGAAAAGTACAGCCTTCTCAACCCCAGACGGCTATCTTTCAGTATAGGGGTGTGCGCCTTTGGCTTACAGGAGCTCCGCCACATTCCAAAGAATGATGTGGATAACAATTTTAAAACCACACGCTCGGTATTGCGCGCCTACCTGGATGATGTGGTAATCCATAGTGAAGATTGGCCATCCCACTTCCAAAGGTCCAAGTGTGCTTGACGCAGTTCGGTCGGCTGGACTAATGCAACCCCGCTAAATGCATATTGGTCTGGAGGAGGCCAAGTACTGGGGTATTCTATTGGCAGAGGTTTACTCAAACCCCAAACACTCAAGTGAGGCGATACAAAATTGGCCAAGGCCAGACAAAACAAAACAGTAAGGACTTTTTGGATTAATTGGTTAAGATAGAGGTTTATTCCCAATTTTGCAACAATGGCAACCCCACTAACCGACATCACAAAGCAGAAGCAAGAGGCGTCCGCAATGGTAAAGTGGTCCCGAAAGAAAGGCCGTTTAGAAAGCCGAAAGAAGCTCTCTGTGCCAACCAGTGTTGGTCAACCGACTTCTTGAAAGAGTTTTTAGTCCAAATCGACAAATCTGAGGTAGGGCTGGGGCTGTACTCTCCCAGAGTCTCAAGTGAGGATCACCCCATCCTTTATTTAAGTAGGAAACTAAATCCCAGGAGAAAAATTACCATAGTCGAGGAAGAGTGTCTCGCATAAAGTGGGCTTGTAGAGATGCTCAAATACTATCTGTTGGGGAGAAAAATTCCGGTTGGTCACAGATCATGAACCTCACCTGGATGTGTCAAAACAGAGAGAAGAATGCTAGAGTGACAGGTGGTCCTAAGCCTACAACCCTTTAAATTTTTTGTGGAACACAGGTCAGGGCACAAAACATAGCAATGCCGGACGGTTGTCAGAGGATGCACTCCCTAATATCCATGGTAGCTCATCCCTCAAGGTCTGAGCTGGGGGGGGGGGATATGTGACAGAAACCAGGGTATGGTGATAAATTCCATATATAGGGCTCCCAGGATTACTGAACAGTTTCTTACTGTTTTAGGCTGGAAAGTGCAGCCTGGAATGTATGCACTCAATCCCACAGTTTGGCAAGTGCTGGAACTCGAGGGGTGAGGGATCCAGACCAGAGTTTGTCTGCTGCCTGATTTCTGTCACCAGTCCTGCTAGTTAGAGATCAGGTTTCAAGGCTGATTTCCTGGTTCCTCTCCCCTCTCCCCAAGAGCCTGGAGGCAGGAAGGCTGCTGGAAGAGAGGGGAAACGCCTCTCACCAAACAGATTAAACATTCGTGTCCTTTTGTCTAAGACTGCAAAGTTCCTTATTTTGTTGTTGGAACTTGATAAGCCAGTCCAACCTCAGGTCAGGAAAACCTTAGTTACGTTATTGCTCAGACGAGCAGGGCTTTTGTTTGCTTATGTATTATTTTGAATTCGTGTGGCAGTCTCAGTGCCTGGGAATGACGAATAAAACAGCAATAGCCTGTTTAAGGACAAGCACATAGCCTCATCATTTAACCTACCCTAAAAGACGTGTTCTAACAGTTCCAGACAGACGGCGGAGCCCGAGAAGCCGTTTAGAAGAGACCTATGGGGTTTGGAAAGCTGTGTGTACTAAAATGTCAAATAGTAAGATTGATGTTGTTCCATTAATTATATTGTGAGATGGGCCAATGGGGATCATATTAATAAAGGTTAACCCATTGTCCCTACCTATCTTAAGGGATTCTCAGGGGTTAACCCAGTATCCCAGAGAATAATGTGATTTAGTTTATGTACCGCCCTGATTAGAATGAGTATGTTTTGCTGCTGCCCATGTGTGCAGGGCTGGTAATCACTCAGCGAGCCTGCACACACAGAGATAGGGTCCTGCTACCAGGAATGTGGGTGGGGAAGTGCCCCAGCCATTGTTAGGAGTGGGGAGGAGTGCTGACTCAGGTTTGGGGAACAATGTCTCACCGAGTGGCGCTATTGTTCAGTCCAGATTCTGAGGCGCCTATCTCTGAGGGATATATTGGGTTGTCTTGGGGAACCGTTGCTGGGTATGAGCCCCGTAGGTACAATTTCCATTTGTCAGTTTGAATTTCCCACACCTCTTCAAACCCACCTCTGTGGGGTGTCTTAGGGGCACAGTCACCTCCTGTGTCCCAGATTGGCCGATCAGACGAGCCTCTGCTCGGTGATTAGTCAGCACCCTGTCTTCCATGCTTTGCTATTAGACAGGTAACCTATGTAAAGACAGAAAGTCAATCCCTGCGCTTCTCCCATTGGGTTAGCAATAAATGGGGAAATAAATATACATAGTGAAAACTAAATCTATAAGACAAAGGAGACTTTTGGTCGCATCCTTTGATCAAATAATGCCAAGCCTGCTAACCAACGTCAAGGTAAGTCTCAATAGCAGGTCCCTATGCTAAATGTATATACATGTTCTGTGAAATATACCCTGTAAATAGCTGCCAATTTCTCATTACTATGCCATCCGAGGTTTGTGCCGGAGATAAACCAAAGTGAGGCTTGTAAGTGGAGGCGAGCAGGCGATTTGAACTTGCTATAGTGCAAATATCATCCCTGGATTACTGCGCTACCCACAGCGGACGGAGCGTGGAAGCCTCCCGGGTTAGCCTTGGAAGCGGCACCTAGTGTAGTTGAGAAATGATTCCCTGTGTATTCCCTGTTTGGGTGAGTTTGTGCCCAAACTGTGGGTAGTGCCGTCTGTCGACCTCATTCAAAATGTGTGTGTGTGTGTGTGTTCCCGATGTTAAGTGTCCTTGTCTCCTGTGACTGATATCACAACCTGCAAATAATATTCACCTCCCCAGGACCAGCTGTGAGATGAGGGCCGGATCTTTTCCTGGGAGTGCGTCTGTTTCTCTCCTGGGCTTTGCATGTACAGTAGACCGTTGGCATCTCGTTTCTCAAGGTTACGTTTCCTAGACAATGGAAAATTAAATAGAAACGTGTTACCACGTGGAGGATAAGAGACTGAACCGGCGAGACAGTCTCCCACGCGTGGGTCTGATCTCCCAGAACTGAACGACTAACCCTTCTATTTTTCCTATGTGATCTTGCCCTACCTCCTGTGATAGACCATCACAATCGTGTGGCCATTATTAAAGAAATTTTATATGGAAGTTTACTACTATTTGTATTTGGTGCTAAGACAATATATATCTCTCATCTTGGGGGCGTTTGTGTTTTTTTTTTCTTTTTGGTAACTTGATCGCCGGCGGATTTCCGGTGGAAGCCACAATTTGGGAGGTGGGGAGACACCTATAACCGAGGAACCAAAGAACAAGAGGGATCACATCCAATTTTAAAGAGCCCGAGAGCGGCTGAACTTTTCATCAGTGATAACATTAGTGGTTTGCACAATACCAGCACAGATCTCTCTGACATGGAACATGTACATATACCAAAGTATTCAAATGAATCTGTATCGGTGAAATGTAATATGGGGGTTTTCTTTCCCATATCATTGCGTCAATGGGACTTTCTTGGTTCCTCTTCTTCTAATGTTGCACATTGTGGTATTGATTATAAAACCGCCTAACACAGAAGACAACAAAGAAGCGGAACCGCGCGCTCGGTTCCTTAATTCCTGCAGTTCCATAGCACCACACGGTGGCAGTTCTGGCGCGCTATAAATGGGGCTTCCCTCATGGCTTTCCCTCGCTGTCACTCTGCTCTGTGTGACCTATCAGCTCTACGGGGCTCTTTGGCTTCCTTCTAAGGCCTCGTCCCGGCTGCGCTCTTGGCGCGGGCGGCCATGTCGCGAGTTTCCCCCCACCAGCAGGGAATCCTCGCCGAGCCGGTCCCGGTCCCCCTGGCGCCACAGCTGACTACACTCTTTTGGCCGCGTCAAGGTGGGAATTACCTCATCGGAGACACAGAGAGGTGGTTTCCGAGCGTTGACCGCGTCGTCACGTTTTGTGGCTTTAGCCATGGGTGAGGGGAGGCTTCGGGAGGAGGAGAGGCTTTCGGGGAGCGGCGGAGGAGTGTGTGATGTGAAAGAGGTGAGTGCCTGTCCTTTGTGTGTGTCTGAGTGCGTTCTTTGCCTTTCTGTGGTGTGTATGTGTGTGTGTATGAGTGCGTGTGCCTGCCTGTTGGTGTGCGCCACGTGTGTGTGTATGAGTGCGTGCGTGCCTGCGTGTGTGTGTGTGTGTGTGTGGTGTGTGTGTGTGTGTGCTGGTGTTTGTGTTTGTTGTGGGTGTGGTGTGTGTTGTGTGTTGTGTGTGTGTGTGTGTGGTGTGTGGTGTGTTGTGTATGATTCCTGCGTGTGTGTGGTGTTTACATAAACTTACCCTCACAGCTCCAGCCTCCAGCTCCACCAACCATCTCCAGCCGAGTCAGTGGAGGGAGGGGGGGGGAGAGTAAGGCGGGTCCCCCCGCTCAAGCCACGTCCCCCCTCCCTTGTCAAGCCTCCCACTCTCCGTGCCCGACCTCGCCGCCTGTCTGCCCGCTCCCTATCCAGACCGCTTCGGCGGTCTGTGGCTTCCAGCGAATCCGCCGGTCTGCAGTGCGGGTTCCGCTGACTTCTGGAGCGGGGCCCTTAGCCCTAATCTCCAGTCACAGTCGGTTTTTGCTTTTAATAAATACCAACGTCTGTATATGGGTATACATCAATGTGTATACAAGTTTAAGCACAAATTAAATATCCATACATAATATTATGTATTTTCTAAATAAAATTAACATCGGATGTTAGAGTAATATACTAGACTAACAGGGGCCTGTATTTAAAGATATCTATTACAACGTATCCTCTATCCTCTTTATTGAACTATATCACTGCATATGAAATATTAAAATTACCAATGTAATACACACTTAAAAATCTAATACATTTTTAAACGAAGCTGAACTATATCAAGAGTTTTTTATTTATTTTTTTTCAGATACATATTAGCATGTAGATGACTATTTAATTATGCATTATTGTTGCTCGTGTTTTTGCAATCTTTTTCAATGCTTGTCAACTATTTCGCCATTTAGGCAGACTTGATAAGGATATATTTTCCATGTTTCTATATGTTTTTTTTTTTATTATTAATTAATTTATCTTCTCAAACTGTTCATTAATGTCTATCTTTTTTCACTATTTTCTTATTTATCCTGAATAAATCAGTTGTTATTGTAACTACAAATTGAAAATATTTCCCCAAGCTGCACTCATATCCCATTCTTAATAACCTTACAATTTAATACTTTTTACACTTACTATGAACAACATTCACTTGAACCTACCAATCTTTACTTTACGTGGTGAAGAGAAAAACATTTTTTTCTCAAGTAGTTCCCTCCCTAATTAAAATATTATCTATAACGTATCCAATGCTGTTTTGTTCTTTTAATTTTATAGATAAAATGCATTCACTATGTATTGGAACAATACATTAAATACCTCATTTCTTGGTGCCCATAGTCTTTTCCCCACAGAACATAAGTAAAATAAAATAATACATAATGAATTGTTTGAAACCTCATTGATGAAATCGTAAATATAATAATATAATAGTGCCTAAACCAACATGGTGATCTTTTACCTAAACGAGTGCTCAATGACCAAGTTAAAAACACTAGTTGATCAGTTTTCTATGCAAATAACTACTTAGTGCTCAAATGTGCAACCTCCACTAACCAATCCTACTAATTAACTATCTCCTATACAATTGCTACATAGCTACTCTTACAAACTAGGTGTAACGTTGATATATGTTGCAACCAATACCATCTTACTATATTTCTGAAAAGCATGTAGTACGTATGTATGTTTCCCTGGTGTGTTCCCTGTCCCTAGCGACAATCTCATTGGTCCCAAATTTGTCTAATAACCACACAAAGATACCATAAATATTCACACCACTGTTGGGTAAATTGGAAGTCTTCTTGCCACAGACTTTTATTCAATGTTTAATTTGAGATTCTCCTATGAAGGTCCAATGTGACAAAAGCTTTTATGACATTGTGTTTGACTTTGAAAAGCCTTTATGTTTGTAAATCCTTCTCCAAGCCCAGATGTTTAGATCACTTGTTGTGTGGCTCTCAGTTTTGTGTACTCTCACTCCGTGCCAACAATTCTTGCACAGGCAAACCGAGAACCAATTGCATTGAAATGATAGGTAGATGACCATTAAGTCTCCAGGATCTTCCGGACAATAAAGTTTCTTATGCAAAATATTAGACTGGTAGGGTTTGTGCTCGCTCCCACAACCTGGACCGACTGCGGTCTGAGTGGTGAGGGTTACACCACCCTCAAACCACAAAGCTGGTTCCGAAGTGCAATCTCGCGTGGTCAATCTAGCCGGGTCAGGATTGGAGAAGGGGCAGGGGGGGCGGCATTAGGAGCATAGTTGAGGTCACAGACCGTGGTCGGGGCATCAGAAGAGCCGCCAGCATTGGCTTCATTCAGCATAAAGCTTCAGCATAGGCCACTGCAGTCAAGGGGAGTGCAGAGGGACAGGACCCGCAGCACAGGGGGGTCCGCAGGTGGCTCCAGCACAGGAGGTCCTCAGGAACTGGAAGGGCTTTGGCAAGGGCGCTCAGCGAGATGCTGCAGCGTAAAACGGTGAAGACATTAGAGAACAAGGAGTTTCACAGCACAGGGGATTCGGCAAAGGAATGTCCTCTGGACAAAGGAGGCTCCAGGATACAGAAGCTTCATCCAACGGCTTCACCACAGTAGCCAGAGAGGCCAAGCAAATGGAAATGACCCAGAACATACACAAGAAAGGTTATGCTCCGCCCACATCATGTGGAAGGGTGGGAGTGGCATTCGCCTGAAAATCTAGTCTTTGAATGTTACTCATCATCAGCACCAAGCCCCAGCGGGGATATTTGCCATCCGGGAAAGGACATTGCTGAGCTCCCTCCTGTAGGCGCTGCTGCCATTGACCATTTCTTGTATTTCCTCCAAGACCTTTAACTGCGTTTGCACCACCTCCCTCCTTGATTGACCAATATCATGGCCATTGGTTCCAGGGCAGCATCCTTTCTGTGATTGGTGCTGTGATTACGGGTAGCCAAGCCTCACATAATAAAGGTGAAGCCCGGCTGGGACACCACCAAGCCGTGTGTAATGGCCACCTCTGATCAGAGTACCAACAAGTTTTGGATGTTATCGGAGATGCTACTGGCAGTGTTTTTTGAAAATGCTAGGACGAATAGCACTGGGCAGAACAAGGAGGAGCTAAAGCAGGCCCCTGCACCTTTTCGATCTATATTATTCTCTTCCAGGCCCAGTTTGTGAGTTTACATTGTGTGATTTGTATGTTTCTCAAGATATACATTTTTGTTTCTCAACTATTGTGTCCCTGTGTCATTAAAAGTTTTGGTCTCCTGTACAGTTGTCATTTCCCCTTAAACAAATTTCATATGACAGGGGTGTGTCTTAGTGGGAACCTGATCAGAGGCCCGAGGTCTCTTTGATCCTAGCGTGGAGGTGACTGAAGTGTGGCTCCAAGTCCGTGCTGGAGACACCTGAAAACGAACTGGGAGCATCTAACCGGTTGACATTAAGTGTTTCTGTGTCCGATTGCCAGGGAAGCAGAGAGCAGGACTTTTAAAGTAGAGAATTTGAATGTGCTCTGCCACAAATTGCACCCCAGAGGTGTGCGAGGTCCCTATCCCCTTACATAGATTACCTTGTGAGACCAATCACAGGCAGATTTGCACAGCAACCAATCAGGAAATGTGGCACTCCCCTGTTTGTTCCGTAAAAATTCCACCACTTTCTGGCCCTGCGCTTTGGCAGTGCGTGTAGCCTGTCCTTTTTTTTCTTTTCCATCCAGTTGCAGCACACACTGGATTGGACAGGCTGATTAAGGGACAAATGGCTGAATGGCCTTGCTGGCCCCTCCTCCATGGTTTTGAATGAGAACCAAACCATACTAGCCCAGCAATAACTTCCAGAGATTCAAAGAACTCTGCGTCTGTGTGAACCGTTTGTTGACTGTTTTGAAGCAACATGCGGAGGTCCCACCCCCAACCTTCTTTCTTTAGAGGCCTCCAAGGATAAGCAAGCTTAAGCGACACATCATGAACTCTAGTAAGCGTTATATTCTAGTTGTGTCCCCTTTTATTTCTATTGGTCTGCCTGTACTATTACCTGTTAATAAAAACTGCCCCTAGGATCCCTAGACTGTAGTCTGCATGTGTGTCTATGACAATGCAAAATGCAGAAACAACGTCCCCCATCAAGCTCTTGCAATATCCACAACTGGGTGTCATCTCTCAGACAGAGTAATATGTTTACTGTGCAATGCAAAACAAAGGACACCACAGCTCCTATTAAACCCCTTCATAGGTCAAGGTAGACCACATTAACATATCTAAGACACAATGCACGAGGAGTGCTACGGCATGACATCATATATTAAACCACGAACATAAAACCAGACAGAGCTCATGTACAATGACATGAAACTTATACACGGACGGTGCCTACATATAATGTATAAATACTATTAATAGCACTCCTCTGTGACACACACATACACATACACATATCATACCCACATAATACATACCACAAGCCATTATAAAATGTATACAGTTCTGTCCATCTGGCGTAAACCTGATAAGATGCCGATGCAGCCTCATCATGGAGGTTTGCCCTCACAACCCCTGGTGAGTGTCATATGTACCCAAGGGAGTGGTAACATTGCTCTGTGTCCACTATTAGTGACACAAGATGTGTGGCTATTTCCTAAGTCTATATAAGACACAGCACTGCCAAAAGTTAGTTGGTTCAGTAGTGGTTGGAACGTTAATCAAAGGGGATCCTTATGACTGAGTTCCAGAGGTCTGCAGCAGTTAATGCTGTCAGATATAATTGATATCTATCTACACTGTGTTCAGGGACCTACACAGGCGGTGATCTCCTTGAGGGGAGAGGTGACCCACCTCCATCAGGAGGGAATACCCTTCTGAAAGGACAGAGTGCACGGAGAGATGAGCGGCTAGACGACTGTTGTGAGGGGCAGTCTGCCTATGATGACACATAAAGATCCCTGTTTCACAAGACCCTTGCTGTGTGTGAAGGTGAAGTCATAACACAGAAGGAGGTACCAAAGATGAGTTCCTCATCAGTCACACCCCCCTAAGCAAAGTACAATGGAGCCCACATTCTATTTGGTATCACCCATGGACGTTACGTCCCTTTATTCGTTATAGACATGGACCAGGGGGGTGGCAGACGGTCAAAGCCATTCATTGGGGGTCCAGACAGCAACAATTTCACACTGGACATTTTATTTTAATGCCATTATTTTTTTACTCACTCACAATTTATTTTTTATTTACCCAGAAATTTTATTTCAGCAACAGGGCATGGCAATGGGCACGTTTTGCCACCGGTGTATGCATTTATTTATGGGGTGGTGGGAGTCACTATTTATTTTCACCAGCACAAATCCTTTTCGGAAATATATCACGTTTTATAGAAGTTTATTGATACCTGATTATGATTTGGAAGGGTATTTAGACACATTGCACATTGTTTTCAGTATATTAATTGTTCATTTAAATGTTAGCTTTCACTCGAATATCAACACACCACCACATTGACTATCTGGACTCCTACTGTTTCAGTATATTGAAGGCCAAATTCAAACAGAGACATTTAGAAACCAATTCAAGGAATTTGCTGTTAAGAGCAGACAGCTGTCCACCCCGCTGTTATAAAGTTATCCCCAAGGGCCATTTCTCAGACTAGGAGGAAACTGCTCCACTGAAGAGGGTTTTTTTCCCGTCAGTCTGAGGAGTTGTGCCACCGATTCCAGCAAGAGGGTACAACATGAGGATTTAACCAATACCTCCGCAAGAAGTGGCATCAACGAATATGGAGGATCTCTTCAGCAAAGGCATTGTCCACCTAAGAAGCAGTTTTTTCTACCAAGAAAAAAATTAGAGATAACAAAGAAGAGGTTCCCCTTATGATCACGCAATATAACAAATGTAGCCAGGGAGTCCAGAAATAATCCGCAAACACTGGAACATCCTTTAATGGATGGATTTAAAGACTCGTCAAAAAAGGACCCCCGTTTTGGTTTATCGTAAGCGAAAAACTATGCCGCCACTTAGTGTCACCTAGCTATGTCGCTTCTCACCTCCCTCTATTAGAAAATTTGTACGAAAGGTTTCGTATAGATGCGGAGGTTGTAAAATTTGTCATTTATGATTCCATCTCGACATTTTGGGGGCTTTATGTCCAATCAGGAATTTCCGGATTAAATCTTTATAAACTGTGAACCACAATATGTCATTTATCTCCTAACATGCGGGTGTGGAATTAATTTGTACGGAGGACAATCAGATATCTTTAAGAATGGATACTTAACATCAGACTAATAAAAAAAGAGTTATCCCACCCGGTCTCTAAAAAATTTTTCAAACTGCCCCAAAGGTGGTATTAAGGGGTTTAAAAGTACACGAATTGAAAAGGTCTTTTCTGGAAGAAAGAGGGGGGATTTACTCAACATTTTGGACCGCAGGAGGCTTACTGGATCTTTATGGCTCCAGACCAAACCCCTGCGGTCTAAAATATGGAATAATTGGGTGGCCATTTTAAAATCTTAACATCTAATCCTGCCAGAGTAGTTATAATGTTTTCTGAGTTGAATGTACATTAATCTGTTGTTGTCTTTGTGGTTGGGACTTGGTATATTATTGAGCATCCATGATTTATAGTATATTGATGTTCTCTTATGCTATTAAATATAGTTGGAACCTAATAGTTTGCATATATGCTGTCTAAATACATGCCATTCTGTCACTCTCTCAAAAACTTTAGTTGCCCAAACTAAAGTAACAAAATTGCTGATATTATTACTTGTTCAAAAATGCTTGCTAATTATGGGAACTATAATTTAGCTTTGAAATGTATTATATCAGCTGAATACACTTTGTGAATAGACTGAGATAGTTGATTCTTGATCTCTCCCCCTGGAGGTAATTCAAAAAGACTGACAATACGAAGGTCTTAAGATCGTTACTTTGTTTTTAATTTTCTGTAGTATTTTTTAGGGAGACGTTGTATGTATGTTTGGATTATGACGTCTTTTATTGTTGTGGATCTAATAGAAGTCCGTTTTTATATGCTGAATGTCTTTGTATTTGTGGATTTGCAGCGAGGAGTACTATATTATCACTGGAGTGTTTATGAATTCCCTTTATTATTAGTTCGCCCCGCAGTGTACTTTATATTTTGCAGTCTAGCTTTATTAGCACTTTGCGTACCATTTACGCCACTTGTGTATGCCTGCTATGGGGTGTTTCGATTGGGGTCGATCAATCTACTCACTCATACTCATTGGTGGTGTAGTCGGTGGCCCTCAACCTATCCGGACCTGCAGTGACGTCACTAGGGGCGGAATTGGGAGCAGAGATCAGTACTGGAACTTCTGTATTTATGCCTTATGTGGGCATGCGCATACTGAACGGGGGGCGGTCTGTACCCATAATCCCTAGGGCTGGTGTACCCAGCGCCCCGTGTGACGTCATGTCGCTGCGCAATAGGCATTTCGCGCGATGTTCGCAGATTTTCCAATTATCACTAATAAGCAAAGTACATGTATAAAAAGGTACCTCCCATCCTGCATATCTCAGCCTCTTTATAAAGGACCTACAGGTCCGAACGGCATAGAGTGACTTGTTTTTTGTCCCCCAAGGGGTGAATATGTCTCCAACCGTGCACATGAATAAAGGTACTTTTTGTAACCACTGGCTCACCTGGCTGTGCGCTTTATTTTTTCTACATCCCCCGCGGCCGCTGATCCTGATGAGTGGAGGCGCTGCATGATCGGAGGTAGGTAGGACTAAGCCCACACTACCTCAGCTGCCTTTCTTGCTGATACACCCATATAAACATCATGCGGAGACTCAGGAGTCCTGTTGCCAACAGTGCACCCCAACACACTTCCATGTAATGGGGACCAGTTAGATCATAAGGGCCCAGGTGAGTTGGGTGGGTCCAAAAACACTGTTACATAACTTTTGGAGGCGCTGCTGAATTCCTATCAACAGGACAAGCTTTTGCTAGGCACACTGGGAAAGGAGAGTGTAAGGCTGCCGTCAGTGCTGTGTTGGCGACAGAGCCTAGGTATCAGGGACCTGATGGAGGTGGTCACTCTCGCAGGGACAACCTAGGATCCTGATGGAGGTTAAGTGGGTCTGGAGACCAGGGCTAATAGCTTTCTTCTACGTCACCATTGTGCACATGCTAGTGTGGTATGACTGTCCTGAAGAATATTCTTTAACGTGGTCAGATATCTCGGAGAGGGTCGCCTGAGGCTTGCCAACAGAGGGAGATCCCTAGTACTGCATGGAGAAGCCAGATGTACTCTAGCCATTCCTACAAAAAGAACATTACCACAGGAGCACCAGACTGGGAAGGTGACACAACAATAACACAGAGAGATTGAGCATAGCCCTGAGTATTCAACATGGTCACACCCATTTATACGCGTAGGTGGTGCAATCATTGACTTCTTTATTGCAACGCATGACAGCTGCCCCGCAGAGAGGGGCTCCATTCGATATAAGAGAATTATAAAGTAATGTTGCGACCGCAAGAAGGGAACTCCGCGCGGTGGGGAGAGTCAAGATCAACCGCAGCTGACTGGAGGGAGCAACAGTGGTTGTGTATGCCCAGAAGAGCAAGCTGCAGAAGGCAATTTTTGCCAGCATCTTGGAATTTGGCGTCCAGGCTGTGGTCCTTGCGCCGTTTTGGTCACTCCATGGACTACGGTTCTAGCTAACCCTTGGAGGACATGTTTGCAAGGAGGTTCGCCGGGTTTGGGTGGGTCCAAAAACCCTGTTTACATTAATTTTTGGTTATTTAGGGGGTTCAATAGGAGCTTGTAGGTGCCTGTATGTTTTACAATTCTTGTTCAGCTAGTCTTTAGCTGATGGAGGGTGGCAACCTCCTACCATTGAAGCTTACACCCCCCCCCACATTTAAATGGTAAAAGCTCACTCCATAAGTCATCTCCACTCTCTCAGGGGACTTGCTTGCTTGCAGTATGATTGTGACAACTAATACGTAGTGATCATCTTTCTGGTAATGCAGCAGGGTTAATTAACATCTTCAAAGCATCTAGTCTTCACTTTATTGAAGTCTTTTCAAATATCATGCTTAGACTGCCTAAAGAAGTTTGTCATTTATTATAAATACATTTCTTTCCTGTTAATGCAGCAGGTTTTAAGAATTATAATACTGTAGGGACCCTTGAGATTGGTTTGCCCATGCAGTGGCTCAGGGGCTTAAAACAATTTGGCCAAAATGTTTAAACTAAAAGACATTTTATTTAAATAGATATTTATACATATATATTTAGGCACTGTTCCGTGTATAAGTTTCACTGGATGTGCACGGAGCTCTGTCTGTGTTTATGTTCTGTCCTGAGTTTTAATTATTCTGTCATGCAGCAAGTAAACTGGTGCCTAGATTTCCATATCCGTGTTCAGCTCAACTACGTTACAGATGCACATCATACACAGATACAGCTGTATTGTAGGCATACTCACGACAAACCATGCCAATGCGGTTTTGCAACCCATTGTTTTCCTGGCTGGCGAGAGCTGTTGACCCCTATTTGTAGTAGCACTGGTACTGCTTGTTGAACTTCCACAATGGAGGTAAGTATTGGCCGTAAGAACCGTGGTAAGTCTTCAGCGCACACTACAATTATAAATGTCCATTTACAATGATGGTGTTTGTATACATACAAGCTTCATTACCCTGGTCAGAGAGACGACCAATAGTCCAAGGGGTATGGCCATTCCAAGTAGCTTGATCCAACTGTTATATGCAGACAAATACTTTTTGACTCAGAACAGCTCAAGATACTTCAACAAGTGGGGGCGGATTACTTGGCAACCGCAAAGTCCCCTATGGCCCTATTATGGAGACGGAACCAAAACAACATTGTAATTGTGTATTAGGTGAGACTTATATTGTTGTTTGTTAAGGGAATTTAGGAGAAATCATCCAATTATACACCTATCCTGCGTATTTATTGTATGTTTATATGCACCTCATATAGATTTTTTTTAGATTTCTGAGGTCATAAATAATGTGTAACTTTGCCACATAATCCTACATTTCCTATAAGGATATGTAATGATAGCTCAAATCATTTTCATAACTGCTCAAGAACAAAATATATATGTAGCCCGAGGTCAATTTTCTCTTTCGGTGTTGGCCCCCCCCCTCCACGCTGTGCCGTGGCGGTAGTCTGGGTGTCCGCCGAGGCCTTAGCGTACCCGCCGGCACTCTCGCGTAGGGTGGGGGCCAGTGCAGGGAGCGGTGCAGGCTGGTTGGCCGTGAAGCGAGTCGTGCCGTCCCGTCGTGCCGCGCATCGATTCGCTTGTTGCCGGACCGTGTCTGAGGCGGCTTGGCAAGAGTGCCCGCCATTACTAGGGAGCCTGTCTCGCGCATGGCTCAGTCGGCATAGCGCAGGTCTAGGAGTCCCACCAGAGAGATCCGCGAGAGTGAGGTAGGAACTTAAGCAGGTTGAGGGAGGTGAGGCGGGCCATTTAGGGGTTCTCGCATGCGCGTGGAGACGCGCTCACTCAGCGCCCCAATGCTTTAGCCGGCCCGGGAACTCTACATATTCCAGGAGGCTTAAGGGGAGCAGGCATAGGTGCCTGAGTGTAGCCAATAGGGCTGGAGGAAGCTCACGCCCGTGGAATATAATCATTTCCCCGTGCTTTGGCAACATCAGTCAGGGCAGAGCAGAGGAAGGAGTAGGGAGTGTGCAGGTGAGCGCGTTGGCCTCCTGCAATCAGTAAGGGTCCTCCCTAGATTTCCCAGCAAGCCCCAATTCCCGGGTAAAGGCGAGGGTGGTAACTAAGAAGGGACCCTTAACTAGGTAGTGACCCTTGAGTGTGAAGTGCTGGTTTGGCATTGTCGGCAGACGGAGAGAGCTGTGGGGCACTGTCCAAGAGCACAGTTGCTAGCTGTGTGGTTGCTGTCGGGTCCCAGGGGCTTGTGTGATTGCAGCTGTGCTGTGATAGTGGTCCGTCTGGTATGTGCTTAGGCGCATGTGCGTGCAGGTGTGTGAAGTGTGGATCCCTGCAGGGTGACCTAGTGGAGCGTGTGTGTCAGCTGCAGTTGCTTTGGGAAATAGCTAGTTGTAGCTAGTAGCATGTACAGTAGGACTGGGTTAGCTGGGGGAAGGGGGGCAAGGTTATTGGTGTTTCACAGGCCCTAGGAGTTTCGTTCCCCAAGCTACCCAGTTTCGTTTCCTCCCAGGGACACGGGCCCTAGTTAGGTTGCTGTCACTCAATCGTGGAGTAGTTATGGAGAGGGTAGGGTGATAGCGATGGCGGTTTGCTGTTCCCATGGCGTGTTTGGTGTGTGCCGTGATCATCCGGGATGCAGTTCCCCCGTGAAGAGGCGTGACCTCGTTGGGGTTCCCCTGGCAGAGTTAACCTTGAAATGATCAACGGACGTCCTACCCTTTTAGACAGAGAGTTGTCGGTCCCGGCGAGTCGGAGTGCTCGGAAGGATCTTCATATATTATAAAGTTGTGCAAGCCAACTGGCTCCAGCTTAACATAGTGACTGTAGCAGTCCCCACGACCTTCGCAGGATTGCGGACATTGGGTGTGGGGTGATCACATGGACCCTGTGGTGGGTAATACAGACATTGGGTCTGAGTGATGCGGATAGAGCTAGTCCGAGTTTTACGTTATGATGTTATGTACTGTGTTATTAGGTTTCTGTAAAGTGTTACTAGTTGTTTTATATCTAACTTTGTTATGGTATTTCGTATTCAGGGCAATCTTTCCTAACGGGGGATCCTGGGTAAGTGGATGGCGCTGCACCAGGTAACTTTAAGGGTTCCTCCCAGGCTCCCAGCTCGGGGCTTCAGATCATATCCTGGAGCCACAGGTGTTACGCCCAGGTTCCAGTAGGTCCCTTTATGGCAGGTGTGGCAGGAGAATATGGATACGGGTTTAGACCACGAGGGGCCAATGTTGGAGGATTGGTCGTGGGTCGGTCCGTGTTACACACAAAAAGGCTACATATATAATATTTATGAATATGTTCATTCTCGTGGTGTCATTTTCCCATGTGACAGGTGGTGGAGCTCCGATACTTCCTGCAGCTCAATATTCCAAGACTGAACATTTTTGCTAATGCATTGTACCCATAATTTACCCCCCGGTTGTTTTACGCATAGCACAATTATTCACACCACTGTATGTAATATTTCTCTCCCTTGTGCTTTATTCTGATCGGTTCAATTGCTTCACTTTCGGGTTCTTAGCTATGTTCTTGGGACGAGACCACAACACACTTACACTTTCTCCGTCTGGGAGCAGTGAATTGGTGCAGAGGGAAGTTTATGTGCCTGGGATTTTCCAGCCCTGGGAAATAATATATAAATATCATAAAAGCTATCTCGGGGTAGTTTGGGGACATAACGCCTATCACAAGGGTCACTGTGTCAAGTGCAGCTGCACCGTACTGTATGTTTTTTAAGAACGTGTCTGTCTGTGGGTGTCTAGCATCTCAGCATGAGTTTCTTGTAGAAATGCATGCACTTCAAAACAGCCACACTATAGCTAATCGCATGGAATGTCAAATACTGTTGCGGTGTGTCTTTGCCCCACTAACCTATGTTTCTATCCAGTGAACGCAATTTTAATACATACATAAAAAAAACTAAATCTGGTGTTTAATTGATTGTTCATATTTAGAAGAGACCTTGGGGTTTGGAAAGCTGTGTGTACTAATGATCATAATAGTAAGATTGTTTTGTTCCTTAATTATATTGTAAATGGGCCAATGGGGATCATATATAATATAAGGTTACCCATTGTCTCCTACCATATCTTAAGGGATCCTCAGGTGGTTAACCCAGTAATCCCAGAGAATAATGTTGATTTAGTTTATGTACACCTAGCCCATGATTAAGAATGAGTATTGTTTTTTGCTGTTGCGCCCATAGTGTGCAGGGCTGGTAACTCACCAGCGAGCCCCCACACAGAGAATGGTCCTGCTACTCAGGAATGTGGGTGGTTAGTGGCACCAGTCCATTGTTTAAGGAAGTGGGGATGAGAGCGCTGCTTCAGTGTCTGGGAACAATGTCTCACCAGATGGAGCTATATGTTCAGGTCCAGATTTGAGGGCCCTATCTCTGAGGGATATAATGTGGGTTGTCTTCGGGGAACCGTTGCTGGTTTAGTTCCCCTGAGGTACATATTTCTATTCTGTCAGTTTGAATTTTCCACACCTCTTCAAAACCACCCTCGTGGGGTGTCTTAGGGCAACAGTCACCCTCCTGGTGTCCTGGATTTGGCCGATCGATGAGCTCTGCTCGTGTCTTTCTTATGTCATCATCCCTGTCTTTCCATGCTTTGCTAATTGAAGACCAGGTAACCCTATGTAAAGACAGAAAGTCAATCCCCGATATGCTCTCCCTTTTGGGTAGCAATTAAATGGGAACATAAATATACATAGGAAACTAAATACATATAAGACAAAGGAGACTTGTTGGTCACATTCCCTTTGACAATATACCAACCGGCTAACCCAAAAGTCAAGGTAAGTATCAATAGCAGTCCCTATGCTAAAATGATATACATGTTCTGTGAAATATACCCGAAGGGGTTAATATAACAACTATGGTAACTATGTGCAGTTAATAAACTGTATATACCATCTGAAGATAACTTGCATGTAGTAAATTGGAAAAGTGAATTTACAAGGGACCCCGGCGATCACGTGAGATTATATACTTGAAAAAGGAGAACTGGGCCTCCCACAAGCTCTTAACCGGGCAGCTGGCAAGTGGAATTGGCTAATAACATTATTCACACCCAAATAGTGGTGCCTCATAGGACGTGCTGCTAAGGATTTAATATCGGCACAACAGAAACTGTAAAAACAATATTATATTCCAATGGTTCTCCCCACGTACGAGCATTTCGGCTGGTGAAGGGATTGCCATACAAAATTTTGCAAAAAACAGATGTTATCCCTGCAACTTCTACCATTGTTGCAATAAATGGGAAATAAATATACCTAGTGGAAAACTAAATCTATAAACAAAGGGAACTTTTGTACATCACCTTTGATCAAATCATGCAAGCCTTCTAACAACGTCAAGCGTAGTATCATAGCCAAGGTCCTCTATGCTAAATGCATATACTGTTCTGTGAAAT
>WSYH01000387.1:176532-214185 GCA_036426205.1 Ascaphus truei
GTGGGCGTTTGAAAACCACTATTCGGGGTGGGGACGGGGGAGATATTTGCACACCACAGGTTCCTTATGTTTAGGTTGGGCAACCTACCAATGTGCTGTGATTAAGGATAAACAGATCCTCTCTAAAAATAAGAGTTTTCTAAGAGTTTGGAAATACGATGTTATAGAAAAAACAGGTACGCTAATAGAATACCTGGGTAATAGCCCGCAGCCTGGGATATAACTCCGACACCCACGGTCAGAAGAGACAGATGCCAAAAAACATGTTATATCAATGGCGCTGGGACCCAAGTACACCCAAATAAAGGATCACCAATATAAAGGATATAAAAGCAGCCTGAAGGAAGTAGATGTCACTGAGCCCTCTCGTGTTGGCGGTTCAAATCATGTAGAGAAAACGTTTTAATAAATAGGGGCTAGGGTCAGGAATTGTTTTTTCCAGGTGATAGGGGTGAGGGACTAGTTCTGGTTCCACCGTTGGGAGAGTAAATCTCTTGCTTAAATGGCATGGGCCATATGAGGTCTTGCAAAGGTGGGAGGAGAAGTAAATGTATAAGGTGAGACAGCAGGTAGGAGGGAAACCTGACAAAATTTACCCAATGGACTATATAAGCCTGGAAGATAGAAGTGGGTGTTGTTACCCTAGTACCCACAGGTCATCAGAGATCGAGCAATCGAGAAGAAACGACCACGAGGTTTGCAAAGCTGAAACCTGTCGCTATCAGAAAGAGCGGTGGGGGGGGAGTGTTGGTCCAGAATTTAGTGAGAAGAAACAAAAAGAAGTCTTCATCTACACAACCGGTAGAACTTGCGTAATTGAACTGACCTAATCTTTGAACCGGGGGCTCCGCGTTAACCTTAAACCGTACCGAATCCCAGAGGCCAAAAAAGAGGCTATAAGTTTAGAGGTATAAAAAAATGCTTTTTAAAACTAGGCGCAATGAGGAATCCAAAAGTGGGTGGAATGTAGTCCTATAGTTTAAGTCCCAAAAACCAGACGGTACAAACAAGGTTTTGCTATGACTACCATAAAATACACGCCGTGTCAAAATTAAAATTTTTTGAATTGTTTAATCCTATGCCCAGGGTGATGAATGTGAGAGAGACATGGGCAAAAGCCCGGATTTTATCTCAAGACCCTAGACCTAACACAAAAGGGGTACTGGCAGGTTATCCTCACGAGAAGGGCAAAAGAAAAGACAAGCCCTTCTCAACCCCTAGACGGCACTCTTCAGCTATAGGGGTGTGCCTTTGGCTTACATGGAGTCCAGCCACATTCCAAAGAATGATTGGGATAACAATTTAAAACCACATGCTCGGTATGCGACGCCTACCTGGATGAGTGGTAATCCATATAGTGAAGATTGGCCATCCCACCTCCAAAAGGTCCAAGCGGCTGGACGCAGTTCGGTCGGCTGACTAATGCAACCCGCTAAAAGCAATATTGGTCTGGAGGAGGCCAAAGGTACTGGGGTATTCTATTGGCAGAGGTTACTCAAACACCAAACACTCAACAGTGAGGCGATACAAAAATTGGCCAAGGCCAGTAAATACAACAAAAAGACAGTAAGGGACACTTTTTGGATTAATTGTTAGATAGAGAGGTTTTTATTCCCAAATTTTGCAAACAAGGTCAACCACCTTAACGACCATACAAACCCAGAAAGCAAGAGAGGCCGCTGCGCAATGGTAAAGTGGTCCCGAAACTGAAAGGCCGTTTAGAAGCGAAAGAAGCTCTCTGTGCCCAACCAGGTGTTGGTCACCTGACTTCTCTAAAGACGTTTTTAGCTCAAAATCGACAAATCTGAGGTAGGGCTGGGGCTGTACTCTCCCAAGGAGTCTCAGGTGAGGATCACCCCATCCTTTATTTAAGTAGGGAAACTAAATCCCAGGAGAAAAGGAAAAATTACTCATAGTCGACGAAGAAAGAGTGTCCGCAATAAGTTGGCTTGTAGAGATGCTCAAATACTATCTGTTGGGGAGACAAATACGGTTGGTCACACGATCATGAACCTGCTCACCTGGATGTGTCAAAACAGAGAAGAAAGAATGCTAGAGTGACAAGGGGTTTCCGTAAGCCTACTAACCCTTTAAAATTTTGTGGGAACCACAGGGTCAGGCACAAAACCATAGCAATGCCGAACGGAGTTGCAGGAGGATGCACTCCTATGATCATGGTCTCATCCTCAAGTGCTGAGCTGGGGGGGGGCAGGATATGTGACAGAAACCAGGGATTTATTTATGGTGATAAATTCACATATCTAGGCGCACCAGGATACTGCACAGTTTCTACTACTGTTTTAGGCGGAAAACAGTGCAGCTGCGGAATGTATGCATCAATCCCACAGTTTGGCAAGTGCTGGAACTCGTAGGGGTGGAGGGGATCAGACCAGAGTGTTGTCTCGCGACTGATTTTGCACCGTCCTGCACTAGTTAGAGATCAGGTTTCAAGGTGATTTCCTGGTTCCTTTTCCCTCTCCCCAAGAGCCTGGAGGCAAGGAAGGGCCTGCTGGGACGAGAGAGGGAAACGCCCCTCTCACCCAAACAGATTTTAAAGCATTCTGTCCTTTGTCAAGACTGCAAAGTTCTTATTTTGTTGTTGGAACTGAAATAAGCCAGTCACAACTCAGTCAGGAAAACTTAGTTACGTTATTGCTCAGCGAGCAGGGCCTTTTGTTTGCTATATGTATTATTTTAATACGTGGGCATGGTCTCAGTGCCTGGGAATGACTGAAAATAAAACAGGCAATAGCCTGTTTAAGGCAAAGCACAGGTCCCTATGCTAAATGCATATACATGTTCTGTGAAATATACCCTGTAAATAGCTGCCAATTTCTCATTACTATGCCATCCGAGGTTTGTGCCGGAGATAAACCAAAGTGAGGCTTGTAAGTGGAGGCGAGCAGGCGATTTGAACTTGCTATAGTGCAAATATCATCACTGGATTACTGCGCTACCCACAGCAGACGGAGCGTGGAAGCCTCCCGGGTTAGCCTTGGAAGCGGCACCTAGTGTAGTTGAGAAATGATTCCCTGTGTATTCCCTGTTTGGGTGAGTTTGTGCCCAAACTGTGGGTAGTGCCGTCTGTCGACCTCATTCAAAATGTGTGTGTGTGTGTGTGTGTTCCCGATGTTAAGTGTCCTGGTCTCCTGTGACTGATATCATAACCTGCAAATAATATTCACCTCCCCAGGACCAGCTGTGAGATGAGGGCCGGATCTTTTCCTGGGAGTGCGTCTGTTTCTCTCCTGGGCTTTAGATGTACAGTAGACCCTTGGCATCTCGTTTCTCAAGGTTACGTTTCCTAGACAATGGAAAATTAAATAGAAATGTGTTATTGGGAGTTTTTAAAACCCACTATTTTGGGGTGGGGAGGGGGAGATATTTTGCACACCCACAGGTTCCTATTTTATGGTTGTGCTACTCCCCAATGTTGCTGTGATTAAGGATAAACAGCTCCTATAAAAATAAGAGTTTTCTAAGAGGTTTGAAATACGATGTTATAGAAAAAAAATTTATTGAAACAGCATGGTACAGGGGGCACACACTCTGACGCGTTTCAGACTGGTATAGTCCTTAGTCATAGAGCTGATCCGCGCCATTCATCCCCACTGATTTAAAGGGCTAAGCCCGCCCCCCTACGTCATCGCGCTCCCCGTTTTTGGCGCGAAAATCGCTGATATGTGATCTAATTGGCTTGGACTCCCAGCGCATAGAATGACTAACTGCCGTATATATGTTTGAAGGGGAGTGATGTACATCCCCCTGCGTCATCGCGCTACTCATTTTGGCGCGAAAATCGCCACACTATAGCCTCATTGGCTGAGGCTCCCAGCCAATAGGAACGCTAACTGCCCTAGGTATGCCTGAGGATAAGGGGAATGACGCGCATCTAGCTTCAGCGCCCAGACCCCTCTGCCGACACGTAGCGCGTCGTTGCTAAGCAACGACTATAAACAACAGCAAAAAAAATCCTCAATCCTCACAGAGCGATACCAGGCTATATAGTACTAACAGGGTACCCAGGGAGGCGAGGAAGGAAAGGAGGGGAAGGGAAGAGAGGGAGGTGAAGGGGAAGGGAAGTGAGGGGGAGGGGGAGGGAGGGGAGGGGGGAAGGGGGGGAAGGGGGAGGGGGGTAGACTTGCAAGAAAAACATGTGGGGATGAACTAAACAAGTTAAAACTAACATAGTAAAAACATATTAAATCAGGTACAACAAAACATGAATAACATACAAATACATAATGTAGCGAATCTAAAATCTGAAATGGAGGTTACATGTGTAGATTGAGGAAAAAAGTTATTCAACAATATTTATCATATTAATGTATTCAACTAATGTTATTGTTGATAATTAACTTTTAGTAATGCATAAGTTTTGATCTATGAATAAACATATGTCATAAAAACATATACAATATAATAAAGTATCCATTTGAGACAGTTATTTTCTAGCTGTGTGAACAATATCTCCTAGTCTGTTTGAGTCAAAAGTTAAAAATACAAAACCTCTACCTAAGGGATTCTTTAAATGTGGCCTATGTAATCTCTGCAGATATGCTGAACCATTAAAATCAGTAAGGGATGTCCATACAGGGCAAGTTTACCGGTTGGAGTCATTTATGACATGCAACACCAACTTTGTAATTTATTTACTGAAATGTGCATGTGGAAGTGGCTATATAGGCAGGACCATTAGGGCTTTGAAAGTAAGAATTACAGAACACATCCGGAGTATAAAGAACAGCGATGAACGCTTTCCGGTAGCACGTCACTTTAACACGTGTCCCTCAGGATCAATCAAAACACTTACGTATAGTGCCATTGAGAACATCTCTATACACCCTAGAGGAGGACATAGAGAAGCATCACTAAACCGCAGGGAGATGTTCTGGATTTATGCCCTTGGGACATTGGCACCCAGGGGCATGAACCAAGATTGGGAGCTCAAACATTTTTTAACTTGATTCAAAAGGATGAATGAGCCCATTCTATCAACTGATTTGCCCTAGTTTTTGGTCCAAAAATCTATAAAAACACAAAAAATTAGAGTAGCTTTCGTTTATTCAAATGTATTAGATAACATGCAATATGAATATCTAATATCCACTGTATTCTCATATAACAATTTTGCTTGCCTTACGTTAGAAACCAGGTCCATTGTTCACACAGCTAGAAAATAACTGTTTCAAATGGATACTTTATTATATTGTACATGTTTTTATGACATATGTTTACTCATAGATCAAAACTTATGCATTACTAAAAGTTAATTATCAATAATAACATTAGTTGAATACATTAACATGATAAATATTGTTGAACAACTTTTTTCCCCAATCTACACATGTAACCTCCATTTCAGATTTTAGATTCGCTACATTATGTATTTGTATGTTATTCATGTCTTGTTGTACCTGATTTAATATGTTTTTACTATGTTAGTTTTAACTTGTTTAGTTCATCCCCGTATGTTTTTCTTGCAAGTCTCCCCCTCCCCTCCCTCTCACTTCCCTTCCCTTTCCCTTCCTTCTCTTCCCCTCCCCTCCTTTCCTTCCTCGCCTCCCTGGTTACCCTGTTAGCACTGTATAGCCATATATCACTCTATGAGCTCCTTTCCTCCGTCCTCCGTAATGCTGACATGCGCAGAAGCGCTCGGCGTGGCAGGACATCCACCGCCGTAACACCAGCTCCTCGCGGTGAAGGGGGGGGCTAATGGCGGCAAATTCAAAAGTGCTCCAGTGAAGGAGCTGCTCAGCTTGGCTAGCGGGGCTCAGATACGTTGAATAAAGCGCTCAGTGATAACAGGGACCACCCTACACGTTTCGGAAGACTACGCTTCCTTCCTCAGGGGTAAAAAAGTAGTGCCTCAGTCTCTGAATGTCTGCACATATATAGTCCCGATTTAAAGACACAGTGACAGTTTTAATAAAATGGACATGCGCACTAGTACCAATGAATGGTGTCTCAGCATACAAACAAAAACATATAAAACCACATGAAAGACAAAGAAAAATGTACACAACACTTATGCAATACATAGATCTGCTGATAAAATATCAAAATTCATGCTAACCTCCAACTATTGAATGGAAGAGGAGATCTAAATAGAGTGATACATCATACATGCTAATTAATTACATTAAGTGATCCATATTAACCCTTAAATCCATATCCATTAAAGGATATGCACTAAACATATACATGATAATATGCATGAGAAAAAACAGTATATAGCCCATATGAAAACACAATATTGAATAAACAAGTGTAGAATGGACAGTATGCAGCAGGAACATCAACCCAAAAAAACACAAAAATGGAATACCAACTGTTCTAACATGAACAACACACACAGCATAGCCTATACCAAAATGTCCAGCGTCCAGTGCAATACCATCCATAACTCACAATATCCTACAAATTATAATATTATAAAATGTGAAGAGACAGTGATAGAATAATTTTACTTACAAGTAGTCATGTGATATATAGAAAGAAAAAGTGTCCTAACACTAATAAATATATAACTACATATACATGAACATATATACACGTGCACATACATGCATAAATACATGAACATGTACATGAATAAACATATGTGATAGAAATTAGCACCCAATATACTGAATTGTGATATAATGTGTAATGCAGACTCCTGCATAGTAAATGCCTTATATAATGAAATACTAAAATGTAATTTACTAATAAGAAAAGCCTTAAGGTCGAACTCAATGTTTAGGCCAAGTGGCATAAGCGTTTAATCTTTTTATATTTTGTTTGTATCTGCTTGGCAAAGCAATCTTTACTTACTGGAATGTGTGGTAGGCAGTAAAAGGGTACCAGGGTTAAGGGGGGCTGAAGAGCGCGACCGCCTTCACACAGCACCAGCAACAGTGGCTCACAAACTTAGGGCAACAGCCAACATGGAGAGCTGAAAAGGGGCTGTAAGTGGGATACAGACTATGTACCTAAATGTGTAAATTGTTATGAGAGGGGCCACACCGCGAAAGTCTGCCCACTAAATGCTGAACCCATGCAATGCAACAGCGTGGAACCTTATTCGCTATGGTCCCAATGTATGGGCCCTAGTCCAGAGGACCCCTTGAAAAACCATCTGTGGGCATTTGTAAAGGTAAATAGTAAGAGGGTTCGGGCACTACTTGACTCTGGGAGTATGGTTACACTAGTGTCCGAATACCTGTTGCCCATTGGGAAAAAACAGGTAAACTGTTCACAAAGAGTGGCAATATGTTGTATACATGGGGATAATCACGAATATTCCACTGTTAATGTTCTTATTGAAACAGAGTTTGGTTCTTTAGATTTCAAAGTGGGTATAGTAGCCAAATTGGCACATGATGTGTTAATAGGGACCGACTTTCCCCATTTTCTAAAAATGTGGTCCTCCTCTCAGAATAGTGCCCAGAGTTCAATAGCGGACCATAAAGAAGTAATAGAAGAAACAAATCCTTTCCCTTTTTCAGAAATGGAGGTTGACGAGAGCCCAAATAAAAAGGGGAAAGAGGAAGAGTGCTGTAAAATCCCCTTTACCATGGCCACCTTCGTAGGGAATACCCCAAATCAAGATGTTGAACAGGCACTTACCACCCCAGAACAGGATAAGACCTTCGCTGACCTAGAGGTCAGTCCTGGGGGGTTTAAGAAAGCCCAGTGGGAAGACCCCACATTAGCAGAAGCAAGGGGGAATATACGGGACCAGAATAGTACTCCAGGCCAACCATATAGGTCACTTGCCTACCCCTACTTCGAGGTAGTGAATGACCTAGTATATCGGGTTGATAAAAGGAAATCAATTATAACTAAACAATTGTTGGTACCACGGACATTCCGTAATGTAGTATTACACCTCGCACATAGTCACCCATGGGGGGGACACCTAGGGGTGGAAAAGACAAAAGAAAAGGTTCTCCGAAGCTTCTATTGGCCTGGGGTTCTGGCAGAAATGACAAATTATTTCTCCTCATGCCCAGAATGTCAGATCACCGCCCCATTCAAAGCGTATCGTAGCCCATTGGTACCCCTTCCCATAATAGATGTACCATTTGACCGGATTGCTATGGATCTAGTAGGACCCCTAATAAAGTCTGCATGGGGACATCAGCATATATTGGTAATATTGGGAAAAAGGAGACCAAAAGCGCACCAGCACAAACGGAGCAGGAAGGACCCAAAACGAAAAATAATTAAAAGGGCACTTTAATGTGACAAAAGACCCATCCAACGTGTTTCGAACGTCACATCGTTCTTTTTCAAGGTATTTGCATATTTTTCAGGGGAACCTGCCAATGATATACAGTGATAAGAATGGTGCTCAAGTACATGGACCTGACATGGCCTCCAGTCCCTCTCTCCTTAGGCGTGCTGCTGTATCCGGAAGGGAAAGTCCAATGTAGTATATGTGTGCAGCGCACAGCCAAGGAATATAGGCTGTCTTTTTTCACTGTGGCCCTTCTCTCTCTCCTTTGCCCTGCATATAATACACGCCGTGGAGCCGCAAGCAGAGTGACGCGCCCGAGGACATTCCACCCTTTATTCTATTCAAATCCACACAGAGGTTGGTGAATAACCTCTGTAAAGACTCAGGCAGCGAAATCACTTTGTGGAAAGGACTGGAACCACATATTGAACAGTAGGAAAATTCTTTTTTTTGGCGCAAACTTTCCCCCCTTTTTTCCTTCATATATATATATATATATATATCAAACATACAGGATATATTTTCCTGTATGAGATGGGCGGGGTAGGGCGAACAGGTAGACCATTGAAACGACGTCTTGCGGAACATGTTTACAACATTAAAAGGGGTCTGGAGACACATAGTGTCTCCAGTCACTTTAAAAATAAACATGGACAAAATCCGGAAGGGTTAATCTGCAAAGGGATTGAATGTCCCAAGCAGAATTGGAGGGGGGGTGATAAAATAAATCTTATATCCAGATGCGAAAGCTACTGGATATATACCCTTAAAACCATGACCCCGAGAGGACTTAACATTGAATTTGACTTGGCAGCATTCCTGAGGGATAGTTAGATCTGTATACTGCTGATGTTGATTATTACCTAACCAGGTTACCTGATTTTTATATCCAAAGCATTCTCTTTCCACCTCTGGGTCCTCTATGCTGACATTGGCAGGGAGCTAGCACAATAGCTATCTTGCACATTAATAATAAGAAGCCACAAGGTTGTTAATTACTTTTTATTTCTATATGTATTAGAGTTTTATTCATGTATTTTATTAGATGTATTGACATCAGGATGTATCAATAATGTCCTTTTAAAACATTTTATAGCATGCCAGAATGTATGTATTTAGTACTTATTGCTGTCCAGGCATGAAGTGGTTAAACCTGTTGTACACAAATTGCCCGTCATCAGTATATAAGTGGACAATTAGTAGGAGTTTCCAGTGAGGACATTTATCCAATGGAAACCCCTCGACGGCTATGCACAAAGGTATAAATTACCTCCAGTGCCCCCACAGCTCCATTACCCCTGAAGAAGTGACGTCAGAGTCACGAAACGCGCGTAGGGTGGAGCTTGCAGGACGTACCGCGACGTGCAGACCCTGTGTGAGGAGAAGAGGTTGATTGGCAGAGAACGTCAGCGGAGGAGGGACCAGGCGCTCCGAGTCGCGGCCACGAAACGGGGATCCACGCCGACTCCAGCCTCCTTCCATGATCTGTTATTTATATTATCTGTTATTTATTGGATTACCACATGTATTACTGCTGTGAAGCGCTATGTACATTAATGGCGCTATATAAATAAAGACATACAATACAATACAATACATATACCACCGGCTCCGGAAAATTCTACATTGGACCTGCGGAGTCCATGTTTTGTACCGGGTAATGATCATATAGAGATTGTAATCCCCACCAGGGAAGAGGCTGAACCTCAAGACCAAGGTAGTCATTCTCCCGGGGGAGTGACTGAAGAGCAGTTAAGGCGAAGTCAAAGAAATGGGCAACCTCCAATGAGGATGACCTATGATCAGTTCGGGGCACCCCACTATGAGGCTCAGCAGTGGGCTCGCAACCGAGTAAAGTCATTAATCGTGATGTTCAGTGAGATGTACAATCTTATTTAGGGTGTGGAGGATGTCGTATGTTATGCATTTTTCATTATATAAATGTTGTACCAGTTCAAAGGTATCGTCCAAGTGGTGACGTTGGAATCCACAGGGGGGAGGATGTAGCCGGGCTCCCCTCGCCCGCATTTATTGTTGTCGGGTGGGAGGGTTGCAGCAGGGCAGGGAATGCTCCGGTATATCGGAGGTTCCGCGTATTAGGGCGCCGCCATGTTGGGAGTTGGCGCAGGCGCAGAAGGTGTGGAGCAGGAGGTTGCGCATGCGCGAGCATAGCAGTCAAAGCCCGCGAAAGAGGAGTAGCTCCCATAGGGTGGAGCAGAGGGAACTCGAGTCCCAGCAGCTCCCGCGGGACCATGTGATGCCAGGGGACCAATCGGGTGGTAGGAAGGCAGGAACGAAGGAGGATATAGGGGTCGGAGGGCGCGCACATTGCTCAGAGCTAGCGGGAGGAGGGAGACGGAGCTCCGGTGTAGGGAGGCATTCAGCCCCTACCTAGGCCCTATACCCAAGGTCCAGTTAGGCCCTGAGTCCCCGTAGTGTGGAGCGAAGATAGGGACTGGCCCTAGACAGGTTCCGGTTCCCTTATTGTGCCGTTCAAGGATCGCTTAAAGAGACAGTGTGTAATTAGCAGGAGGTCTGGGCTCAGACCCTGTTACTTTGGTTGCTGTTTGTCTGGGTGGGATCGCCCCGGATTTCAATTGCTGGAGCCACCTCGCATCTGACCCTTTGTGAAGATCCTTGGCAGGCCCGGGTACTGGAGTGCCCGGCAGGTAACCATCAAGTGCACCAACTATACCACCTATTCATACAGGACATAGTGGCTGCGCAGTCACACATACATATCTCACTTTGAGGGTGGAGGACATATTGTGGGGGTTACTGGACACGGGGTGGGATCACCTGGTGGAGGTGGAGGTAGCGTCCTGCGAGACGCATTAGTTAGTGTCTCCTCTAGGGAGGGACACCGGGTAATATATATATTGCATATGCTACAAGTAAAGTCATTCGTTTGTTTTACATGCTGTGTGTGTGGAGTTATATACAATTGTCCTGAGAGGAACCACTCCCCCTCTGGTGGGAGCCATCGCAGGTGAAGGCGCTGCACCAAGTATAAGGTATTATCTGTTATTACGCGTGCCCCAGGTTCTCCGTGGCAGAGGCTTAGGCCCTGTGAGCCTACAGGTTATACAGCACATGGTAGCGGTCTGTGTTCACTAGGAAACAGGGATACACATATAACCCCCCCCCCCCCCATACATAGATACATATATATACAGTTGTGTGAAAAAGAAAGTACACCCTCTTTCAATTCTATGGTTTTACATATCAGGACATAATAACAATCATCCGCTCCCTTGCAGGTCTAAAAATTAGGTAAATACAACCTCAGATGAACAACAACACATGACATATTACACTGTGTCATGATTTATTTAACAAAAATAAAGCCAACATGGAGAAGCTATGTGTGAAAAACTAAGTACACCCTTACTGCTTCCATAGGAATTAAGATGCTAAGTAGCAGACAGGTGCTGCTAATCAAATGCCCTTGATTAATTGATAATCAGCAAGTGTGACCACCTCTATAAAAGCCAAAAAAGCCCTGAAGAAGTGACGTCAGAGTCACGAAACGCGCGTAGGGTGGAGCTTGCAGGACGTACCGCGATGTGCAGACCCTGTGTGAGGAGAAGAGGTTGATTGGCAGAGAACGTCAGCGGAGGAGGGACCAGGCGCTCCGAGTCACGGCCACGAAACGGGGATCCACGCCGACTCCAGCCTCCTTCTGCAATCCCTCGGCATCCTCGCATGTTAAGCGGACGGCACGTTGTAGGACACACATAGGGCGTTATATCATGTGAGTGCATGTTTTTAAGCCTGTTATTTTAAACAATAAATGTTTATAGTATCACACTATTGGTGCCCATTTCTGTTCCCAATCGGTGTATGGCGTTGCTGATGCTGGAAAAAAGGATCGTGTTACCAGTAGCAGGAATCAGTTGGAGCCAACCGTGAGGAGAATAAAGAAACCTTTTGAGGCCCATTATTATCTATTTTTAAGTAAGTAGATAGCAACGGTGGGGGTGTGGAACACTGACCATAGGGTACTGCGCAATGGTTGTTTCATTTCTATTTCCAGACAAGTCTCCAATCTAAAAGAACGGGACATTGTGGACTGTGGATCTCATTCTTATCATCAATTGATTCATGGGACTACTTTCATCAGTCAGGTTTAATATCTGATAGTGCGCCAGGGAATCACTGTTTGTATTATATGTATCTGTGCTTTTTTGTCATTATTTGTGCAAAGTTTTAGCAGTTTTCTGGTCTGGAGCATTCAGGTGTGTGTTAACACAATGCCAAGGAGGAAATACATCAGCAATGATCTTAGAGAAGCAATTGTTGCTGCCCATCAATCTGGGAAGGGTTATAAGGCCATTTTCAAACAATTTAAAGTCCATCATTCTACAGTGAGAAAGATTTTTCAAAAGTGGAAAACATTCAAGACAGTTGCCAATCTTCCCAGGAGTGGACGTCCCAGCAAATTCACCCCAAGGTCAGACCGTGCAATGCTTAGAGAAATTGCAAAAAAAAACAAGAGTTACATCTCAGACTCTACAGGCCTCAGTAGCATGTTAAATGTTAAAGTTCATGACAGTACAATTAGAAAAAGACTGAACAAGTATGGTTTGTTTGGAAGGGTTGCCAGGAGAAAGCCTCTTCTCTCAAAAAAGAACATGGCAGCACAGCATAGGTTTGCAAAGTTGCATCTGAACAAACCACAAGACTTCTGGAACAAGGTCCTTTAGACAGACTAGACCAAAGTGGAGATGTTTGGCCATAATGCACAGCAAGAAGTTTGGCGAAAACCAAACAAAGCATATCAGCACAAACACCTGATACCAACTGTCAAGCACAGTGGTTGCGGGGTGTTGATTTGGGCTTGTTTTGCAGCCACAGGACCTGGGTACCTTGCAGTCATTGAGTCGACTATGAACTCCTCTGTATACCAAAGTATTCTAGAGTCAAATGTGAGGCCACCTGTCCGACAGCTAAAGCTTGGCCGAAATTGGGTCATGCAACAGGACAATGATCCCAAGCACACCAGCAAATCTACAACTGAATGGCTGAAAAAGAAAAGAATCAAGGTGTTGCAATGGCCCAGTCAAAGTCCAGACCTCAACCCGATTGAAATGCTGTGGCTGGACCTTAAGAGAGCTGTGCATAAACAAATGCCCACAAACCTCAATGAACTGAAGCAACGTTGTAAAGAAGAGTGGGTCAAAATTCCTCCACAACGATGTGAGAGACTGATAAAGTCATACAGAAAACGATTACTTCAAGTTATTGCTGCTAAAGGTGGTTCTACAAGCTATTGAATCATAAGGTATACTTAGTTTTTCACACATGGCTTCTCCATTTTGACTTTATTTTTGTTAAATAAATCATGACACGGTGTAATATGTATGGTATACCCAACATTTGGGTAACAGTGATCATAATATGGTCTCATTTGAAATAAATTATCAAAAAACAGATTACTTGGGTTCAACAAAGACCTTAAACTTTAGAAAGGCAGATTTTAATAAACTCAGGTCTAATCTACATGTAATACACTGGGATGATGTTTTTGCAGGGAAAAATGTATAATATAAATGGGCAGTCTTTAAAACATTATTAGAAAAGCACACTCATCAGTGTATATCCTTGGGTAATAAGTTAAAAAGTTAGTTATAAGATAAGATAATAGTTTAAAAGAAATAAGTCAAAACAAATGTGGCTAAATAAAGAGGTAGGGGAGGAGATGGACAAGAAGAGGAAGGTGTTTAGATTCTTTAAGTCAGAAGGGATGGAGACATAGTATCAGAATTATAAGGAATGTAGCAAAAATTGCAAAAGGGCAATCAAATTAGCAAAAATGGATAATGAAAAAAGGATTGCATTAGAAAGTAAGGTCAACCCTAAAAAGTTCTTTAAGTACCTTAATAACAAAAAAATGAGAAAAGAAAATATAGGACCCTTTCAGTGTGAGATGGGTAGGCAGATTATTGGAGATAAGTAAAAAGCAGAGTTATTAAACAAATTCTTTGCCTCTGTGTTTACCAGGGAAGAATCAAGTTCAATAGTAGTGCCGCAGGAGGAAGCCACAACCTCCATATTAATGAACAATTTGTTAACTGAGGAAGAAGTTCATAAGCGACTTGAAAAAATTCAAGTAAATAAGGCACCTGGCCCCAATGGCATACATCCAAGAGTTCTCAAGGAGTTAAGCTCAGTAATAGCCAAACCATTATATTTAATATTCAAGGACTCCATTTCCACAGGCTCAGTACCACAAGATTGGCGTAAAGCAGATGTGGTGCATATATTTAAAAAGGGAGCTAGATCACAACCGGGAAATTGTTGAAGCCTGACGTCAATAGTGGGGAAACTACTTGAAGGTTTAATACGGGATAATATTCAGGAATACCTAATGGAAAACAAAATTATTAGTAATAGTCAGCATGGATTTATGAAGGATAGATCAAGCCAAACTAACCTTATTTTTTTCTTTGAGGAGGTAAGTAGGAATTTAGACCAGGGTAATGCAGTTGATGTGGTCTACTTAGATTTTGCAAAGGCTTTTGATACGGTTTCACACAAGAGGTTGGTGTACAAAATAAAGAAAATTGGACTTAGTAATAATATATGCACCTGGATTGAAAACTGGTTAAAGGACAGATAACAGAGGGTTGTCATAAATGGAACTTTTTCAGGTTGGGCTAAAGTCGTGAGTGGAGTACCTCAGATATCGGTACTGGGACCACTGCTTTTTAACTTGTTTTTTTAATGATCTTGAGGTTGGGATCAAGAGCAAAGTCTCCATCTTTGCTGATGATACTAAATTGTGTAAGGTAATAGAATCAGAGCAGGATGTAATTTCTTTTCAGAAGGACTTGGAGAGACTGGAAACGTGGGCAGGTAAATGGCAGATGAGGTTTAATACAGATAAATGTAAGGTTATGCATTTGGGATGCAAGAATAAAGAGGCGACTTACAAACTAAATGGGGATATATTGGGGGAATCCTTGATGGAGAAGGATTTAGGAGTGCATGTAGACAGCAGGCTTAGCAATAGTGCCTAAGTCATGCAGTAGCTGCAAAGGCAAACAAGATCTTATCTTGCATCAAACGGGCAATGGATGGAAGGGAAGTAAACATAATTATGCCCCTTTACAAAGCATTAGTAAGACCACACCTTGAATATTTTGGGCACCAATCCTAAGAAAAGACATTATGGAAATAGAGAGAGTGCAGAGAAGAGCCACCAAATTAATAAAGGGGATGGACAATCTAACTTATGAGGAGAGGCTAGCTAAATTAGATTTATTTACATTAGAAAAGATGAGTCTGAGAGGGGATATGATAACTATATACAAATATATTCGGGGACACTACAAGGAGCTTTCAAAAGATCTATTCATCCCACGGCAGTACAAAGGACTCGGGCCATCCCTTTAGGTTGGATCAAAGGAGATTTCACCAGCAACAAGGGAAAGGGTTCTTTACAGTAAGGGCAGTTAAAATGTAGAATTCATTACCCATGGAGACTGTGATGGCAGATACAATAGATTTGTTCAAAAAAAGGTTGGACATCTTTTTAGATGGGAAAGGTATACAGGGATATACCAAATAAGTATATATGGGAAGGATGTTGATCCAGGGATTAATCGGATTGCCAATTCTTGGAGTCAGGAAGGAATTTATTTTTCCCCTTATGAGATATCATTGGATGTTATGACACTGGGGTTTTTTGTTTGCCTTCCTCTGGATCAATAAGTAAGTATAGATATAGGATAAAGTATCTGTTGTCTAAATTTAGCATAGGTTGAACTTGATGGACCTACGTCTTTTTTCAACCTCATCTACTATGTAACTATGTAACTATATGTGTTGTTGTTCATCTGAGGTTGTATTTACCTAATTTTAAGACCTGCTAAGGAACAGATGATTGTTATTATGTCCTGATATGTAAAACCATAGAATTCAAAGAGGGTTACTTTCTTTTTCACACAACTGTATACTGTGTTGGATTAGGGACCTGGTTCCAGGCCTTCCCTTCCGCAGGGGAGTGGAAGCAACTATCCCATACTCCACCAGGAAGTGTGGGAGATAAGGAGAGACTCCTGGGGCCTCAAGCTCCTGGGGTTGACTCCAGGGACACAGAGAAGAGGTTGCTGTGTATGTCAAGATGCTGTTGATGTATGCTATGAGACCAGAATAAAGACCACTGTTATTAAACAATAAACCACAAATGTTCCCAGCACTCAAACGGAAAGAACAGATAGTAAATGGATCAGCCAAAAGTAAGTATTTAATGGTACACGAATGATGCAAAAAATGGTCAAACAAAGACCAAAAAAGAAAGCACTATGTGGTAGGGCAGGGACAAGGACAGGGAAGGGGAAAAGGGAGAGGGAAAGAAAAGGGAAAACATGGGGAGTTAAAAGTCCAGGGCAAGGTGGGCAACGTCAAGTTTCGGGGTATAGGAACCCCTTCTACAGGCCCGTTCCCAGGTAGACTGTAGTCACCTGGTACTTCCCTAAACCCTGCAACAATGTCCCTGGGAGACACAGTGAATAACAGGAAAACAGATGATAAGGGTCTGAACCTAAAAGGCATATATCAACACTATAAAGGCTATCTAAGTAGCAGTGGAGTTAGCTGGCAAAGCAGGGTGCTAAAGGGTTAATGCCCCACGCTGGAGAGCCTATGGAGACAGGAATATACAGACCTCGCATAAGACAAGATAAAGGCAGAGAGACCAATGTAAATGCACCCACATACAGAGAGAAAGAACATACTTTGAGTCCAGTAAATGCAGGAAATGTCCAATGGCAAAAAACAAGCAAATGGAGGTTTTTCGATGGATAATATCGCTTTGTGTAACAATGTCTGCACATTGCTGAATCGGATTTTAAAAACAATGTACCGGAGTCTAGGCTTTGTGTAACAATGCCTGCACATTGCTGAATCGGATTTTAAAAACTATGTACCGCAGTCTAGAGTTTAGTGGCCGTTGTTATTGATTAGAATAGAATACCTGAAACAGTATGCTGATGTTTTCAGACCGTACAGTATACAATACAGTACTTTTTTATATAAACTGTGTAATAAACCCGAAAAAATAAAAAGTATGAATTTATTTTACATGTATTACAGTATGTGTCTTCTATATAGTACCAGTACATACTGTACAGTACAGTATGTGTCTTCTATTTTTTTTAATATACGTTGTGAAGTGCAGTACTGAGCATGCCTACAGTATACAGTACAGTATGCCTGGACAGTAGTGTACATTCTAGAAACACTGTATTTTGTTACAGTATCAAAGGAGCCAATGGAACAATTTAAAACAAATCAACAGGTTCTTTTATTGGTGGAGTAAGTACAAAAACATTTATTTACAAATACTGTACAATGTAAAGATGTTTTGATTTGCTGTGCACTAAAAATGTTTACAGGTGTATGGTTTACTGCTAGTGAAAACATTTATGTACAGAAAGTAAAAACATTTACAGCACCTGTTATTAAAAAAAACTCTTTATTCATAAAATATACAAAATGCAACATCTCCTTTATTTAAGTACAGCAGGTCAAACATTTACAGCAGTCAGTCAGGTCTGCACAACTTCAGTCCTCTAGGGCCCCAAACAGGCCCGTTTTTCAGGATAACCTTGAAAACCGGGCCTGTTTGCGGCCCTCCGGTACTGGAATTGTGCAGGTCCTGTGAACAATAAGGAAAAACATTTATTTATTAATACAAGTTAAAACACGAAACATCTCCTTTATTAAAGTACAGAGAGTCAAAACATGTACAGCATAACAGTATGGTGTTATTAAAAAAAATTCTTTATTCATAAAATTAAAAAAATGCAACATCTTAAAGTACAGAATGTCAAAACATTTACAGTAGGATGGTGTACAGAACAGTCAGTCAGGCCTGCACAACTCCAGTCCTCGAGGGCCGCAATCAGGCCCGGTTTCCAGGACAACCTTGAAAACCGGGCCTGTTTGTGGCCCTCGGGGACTGGAATTGTGCAGGTCTTGTGTACAGTGTATAAAAACATTTTTTGATTAATACAAGTTAAAACACACAACAGCTCCTTTATTTAAGCACAGCAGGTCAAAACATGTACAGGCAGCAATTGGGTATTAACCCGTTAAGTACCGAGTCTCCTAAACCACAGACACTGTTGAATCTGCAATCATCCCATAGATCTTGGAGCTGACACCACTTATATATAAGCCTTACAGTTTTCTTGTGAGGAAAAGCAGTGATAGTACAGGCAGTGGGCTGGTTAATCCGTTAGAAATACAGCGGAGCCGCTTCAAAGAAGACACCCCCAAGGTAAGTCACAGTCCGTGCCAAATAGCCTCACCTCTGCCTGAAAAACATATCTGCATGTAAACGTTTGTACTCACGACACCCGTTCTGCAATCCTGCTATCAGAATGCTCCGTGGCCATCACTGCTCCTCGTGGTGTCGGCGTGCTCCTATCCATATGACGTGTGAGAGGGGAAATGGTAACCGTGGTCACAGCACTCCACACAACCAACGCTTGGAAAAAATAAAAAACTTTATTATTAACTCCACTATCTTCACCAGCTTATTCCAAACAAGATCATAATGATACAAACATAAGAGGGATACATAAAGGTTTTTTCTCATGTGGAAAATGTTCAATGTGTAGGTATGTATGCAAAACTAAGATCATAAGGTATGATGATAACAAAAAGAGCCATGTTATAAAAACCTTTTTGAATTGCAATACCACCTTTTACAATTTATTTGTTGCAATGCGGGTGCACTATGCGGTATGTTGGCCGCACAAAAAGATCCTTAAAAACCTGCATTGCGGAACATGTTTGCTTAATAAAAAGGAACGATGTTACACATCCAGTACCTCGACATTTTTCAAAGTGTAGTAGGGGTGGTATTGAGAATTTCTCATTTATGGCCCTTGAACATGTTTCCCCACATACTAGGGGAGGAGACAATGAGGGTATGCTTAATCGGCGTGAAATGTACTGGATTTACACCTTGCGCACTCTTCACCCACTTGGCATCAACCAGGAGTGGGAACTCAAACACTTCCTGGTTGGCTGAGTGGTTGGGGAGTGTGCTGGGTGTAATAGGCCATTATAGTTACAATTAAGGAATATTGCTGCGCTTCAGTAATTCTTTGCAAAGAAGCCTTATGGCTTTTGCGTGTATACTATGTCTGCTACATCGCACTTCAATGGGGTATATTTGATCTACCTTTTTGTGAAATAAAGTAAATATTGAAAATATTGAGACTGAAGGTTCACCCCATCATCAATATTGTATTCTAGATATGGTATGTTATGTATATATGGGTATATGCTATTGATTATAAATCTATCAGGGAGATGATTTGTCCACATCATCCAACTCTAATACGTCACATTATGAATTTGTGTTGTTCAATTGATTATATATTTTTTCAGTATTATGTGAGCATTACAGTGTCTTTGTTTTTAATCCCAATGTTTTTACTGGTAAGAGGTGTTTATGTATGTCTATTATGTTTTATATATGTGGGTTATAAGTACTTGGTCCCTTTAATAGGATGACGTCCAATTTTGACTTTATTTAGGAGAATGGGAGGCCCTTGTCAATTAGGGAGGTTCCTGTTGTATGCGTCATTTCCTATATAAGATCCGGTACTGTGTGGGCTCTTAGGCAATAGTAGATATCCAAATTTGAGGGAGCGATTTGTCAGGGGTGGGAAAGAGGTGAATAGAGGTAAGAGGAGAGGGGAAAGGTGCGGGGGGAGAAGGGGGGGGAGGGGTTTGAGGGGATGGGGGAGGTGAGAGGGGGGGGGCGAGGGTGGGTGGGGGGGGGCGGGGGTAAGGGGGGGGGCGGGAGGTGGGGGGGTGAGGTGGGGATCGTGGGGGGGTGGGAGGAACACCCCCAAAAAAGAAACACAATAATAGTGTAATAAATCACACCAATGATGACTTATTAAAATCTTGGCTCGTATGAATCTTCTACTTACAAGAAGTAAGTGAAGAGTCAGCGTTTAGCAGGATAATGAAGATCAGCAGTGATCAGGAAAGCAGGATTGAATATGTTCTTGTTCAGAGTTGTGTCATGTAGAAATATCAAAGAAGACCATAGTATGGACCAATTGGCACAGGTTTATAAGAATAAAAAACATGAAATTGCTAACAATATTAACATCAAATGTAGACACATAAAGGTATCTTTTGCGGCGTGGTAGAGTCTGGTCTTTCTGTGTAAAGCCTCCTCGTCTGTCTCCGTGGTAATCGGCGTCTGACGTCACATCCTTCTGAGATGGACTGCTTCCGTGTACAGCGGAGGACAGGAACGAGTGGTATGCGGATGGAAGGCGGCACGAAAGGACTCTTCAGCCACGATCTTTGAGCAGAATGGTCGCATGCAGTGTACAGGCTTAGCTCTACGCGTTTTCGCTGATCTCACAGTCAGCTTCCTCAGAGCAATATGGCAACCCCCATGGGTCTATAGCTTATGTGTATTGTGCAATTAGCAATTAATTGGCGAATTAATCACAGGTTCTCTCTTAAAGGAGTACATAACCATGTGGTTCAAAATCAACAAACATTTAAGATTTTATTCAAAAAAATATTATATAAAAAGATGTTATTAAGCAATCTATAATATGATATAATATAATAATAGAAAACTTTATGTTAAAAACACTCTAAAAAGCTTAAGAAACTTAAAACAGATAAGCAGATACTCGTGATGTGATACATAAGAGATGGGAGAGAGGAGACAAAAAGGAGGCATTAGTATCTATTCAGATATAATTAAATCTGATCAAAGGAAAGGTGTGATCTCAAAGTCTGCATTGAGTCCGTTAGGTGTTAGAGTATTTAATCTGTGGATCCAATACATCTCACGTTAATTTAGATCACTATCTCGGCTACAACCTCTCCAATGTTGGATTACATTTTCAATGGGGGTGAAAATTAGACCTTTGGGGTTTGAATTATGACAGAGAGCAAAATGCTTTGAAACGCTGTGTGTCATTATGCCCCGTCTAATATTGCTGAGATGCTCAATAATTCGTTTTTTTATAGCTCTCTTTGTTTTCCCCACATATTGGAGCCCGCAGGGCATTCTAATAAGTAGATTACGTATTCCGTATTGCAGTTCATATATTCCTTGATCTTAAAAATTTCATTTTTATTATTTGATCTGAAATTTTTCTTATCAGTTTGCTTGTGCTCCACAGGCTTTGCAGTTTGAGCATCCATAAAAGCCCCTTTAAAATCATATCTAAAAGATAGTACCGATGTTCTCCAAATTCTAGAGAGTATTATCTGGAGAGGAATATATTATGTGCGACTATCGACGTTTCTTCTTCCCTTTACACCTCTATCAAACACGATTTAGGTTGTGAAGCTGTCAACATTTTCTGAATCAAGACTCCATCTTCACAACACACAAATAATTTTTTTGGATAGTATTTCGTTTATACTCAATAAAAATTACTTTGGTTTGAAAATACTTTTTATATTCAGAATGTTGGCACCGCCATGGGTACGAGTTCGCCCCCAGCTATGCCAATCTCTTTATGGGATTGTGGAAGAGCATCACATCTGGCATGGGGATAGTCTGGGGTCGGACCTTGTTCTATGCTGGCGCTACATTGATAATCATTATTATTTGTCAGGGACGAACAAAGTCTGAAGTTATTTTTGGAAAATATGAATGTTAATAACTATAACCTAAAATTTACTTCTACTGTAAGCAAACTTCATTGAATTTTTGGATCTTAATATCTAGTCCGGATGGAAAACTAAAACAAGATCTTTTTTCAAGGACGTGGCTAGTAATAATACATTCTATTTTCCAGCTGCCATCATCCATTGGATGGACAATGTCCATTTAATCAATACAAAAGAATGCGAAAAAAACTGTACAGTGATGAAATTTTTGAACAACAATGCGAGATATTAAAACACGCTTTACCAAAAGGATTATAGTGTAGAATTTTTAGACACAGCTTTCGAAAAAGCAAAGGTTCTAGATAGGAAAACTCTAATAAAAAGATAAACAACAACAATAAAATACAACAAATATTTTGATACAGCCTTTATGACATCGTTTAATAGAAAGCAAACAATATTGGTAAAATAATTCGAAACATTGGCATGTATTACTAAATGATCCGATATTAAAGAATGAAATCCCAAAAAATCCAAAATAATCTTCAAAAATCAAAGATATTTGAAAAATATTATTGCACCCAGTGCTCTCAAAAAGATAGAAAATAAAGACAAGGGTGGTTTCAAAAATTGAGGGCTTTTTATGGATGCTCAACCTGCAAAGCCTGTGAGCACAAGCAAACTGATAAGAAAAATTTCAGATCAAATAATAAAAATGAAATTTTTAAGATCAAGGATATATGAACTGCAATACGGAATACGGATCTACTTATTAGAATGCCCATGCGGGCTCCAATATGTGGGAAAACAAAGAGAGCTATAAAAAACAAATTATTGAGCATCTCAGCAATATTAGACGGGGCATAATGACACACAGCGTTTCAAAGCATTTTGCTCTCTGTCATAATTCAAACCCCAAAGGTCTAATTTTCACCCCATTGAAAATGTAATCCAACATTGGAGAGGTCGTAGCCGAGATAGTGATCTAAGTAAACGTGAGATGTATTGGATCCACAGATTAAACTACTCATACACCTAACGACTCAATGCAGACTTTGAGATCACACCTTTCCTTTGATCAGCTTTTCCATTTGTCACCCCTAGTTTACTCGCACTTTTTCTATCTCTGTATTCACGATAATACATTTATGCATTATATGACTCCATGAATAGATACTAATGCCTCCTTTTTGCTCTCCTCTCTCCATCCTTATGTATCACATCACGAGTATCTGCTTATCTGTTTTAAGTTTCTAAGCTTTTAGTTACGTTTTAACATAAAGTTTTCTATTATTATATTATATCATATTATAGATTGCTTAATAACATCTTTTTATATATATATTTTTTGAATAAAATCTTAAATGTTTGTCTGATTTTGATCCACATGGTTATGTACTCCTTTAAGAGAAACCTGTGATTAATTCGCCAATTAATTGCTAATTGCACATACTACATAAGCTATAGACCCATGGGGGTTGATATATTGCTCCTGAGGAAGCTGACTGTGAGATCAGCGAAACGCGTAGAGCTAAGCCTGAACACTGCATGCGACCGTTCCTGCTCAAAGATTGTGGCTGAAGAGTCCTTTCGTGCCGCCTTACCATCCGCATACCACTCGTTCCTGTCCTCTGCTGTACCGGAAGCAGTCCATCTCAGAAGGATGTGACGTCAGACGCCGGTTACCACGGACAGACCGAGGAGGCTTTACACAGAAAGACCAGACCTCACCACCACGCCGCAAAAGATACCTTTATGTGTCTACATTTGATGTACATATTGTGATACATTTCTTATGTTTTTTATTCTTATAACCTGTGCCAATTGGTCCATCTATGGTCTTCCTTTGATATTTCTTACATGACACAACTCTGAACAAGAACATATTCAATCCTGCTTTCCTGATCACTCTGATTCTTCATATCCTGCTAAACGCTGACTCTCACTTACTTCTTGTAGTAAAGATTCATACGACCAAGATTTTAATAAGTCATCATTGTGTGATTTTATTACACTATTATTGTGTTTCTTTTTTGGGGTGTTCCTGAAAATCGCTCCCTTCACATTTTGGATATCAACTGTACAATACAGACAGGAGGCTCTGAGGCAGTTGAATGATGCTACTCATTACAAACCCCTTACAGGGGATCCTACTATCAATTTTTCCTTACAACTTGATGAACTGATTGATTTTGGAAAAATTCTATGTTGTATAGATAAAAGGAAGTAGATTATTTGAGCTGTCCACATCCCGTGATTCCGGTATTCCACCATCTTCCAAAGATCCATAAGTCACTGGTCGACCCTCCTGGCCGCCCTATAGTGGCTAGTATTGGATCTTTGGGAGATGGGTTATCGCGGTATGTGGACAGCTATCTCAAACCATTAGTGTTCCAACTACCATTATTTAAAAGGATTCCGCGGATGTCATGGTCGATCTAGGGGACGTGGTCTGGAAATCACATTATAGATGGGTCACATTAGACGGGGTTTCTTTATATTCTTATACACAGCATGAACATGGGTTATTAGCGGTGAATCACTTTCTTAATAAGTCACAATTATCCACTTCACTTTGCACTTTTCTTTTAGAATCTATCACTTTCTTACTCACTCATAATATTTTCTATTTGATTCACGATTTTACTTATAATTATTAGGCACAAGCAATGGGCACGAGTTTTTTGCACCATCATACGCAAATTTATTTATGGGTTTTTGGTAGTCACAGTTTATATATCACAGTAATAACACTTATCGTTCTAATATTATATTCTTTAAACGGTACATAGACGATCTCATAATGATATGGGACGGAGATGAATCGTCACTGGATTCTTTTGCTAATACATTAAATGATAACGATTTGAATATTAGGTTTACTTATGACCACAAACATCAATTGTATTAGTTTCTCCTAGACTCCTTCTCTACATCGATCATGACATGAAAATTCAATCGAAATATTCCGTAAACCAATTCCAGTGAACACACTACTGTCTGCCAAGAGCTGCACACCACACGCTCCTGGTTAAAGTATTCCCAAAGCGCAATTCGTAAGACCTACAGAATTGTCACAAATGATGAGAGCTTAATTGTACAGTCAAGAGAACTATCAAATAGATTTTCTGGTAAGAGGATATACTCAGACATATCCAGAAGCATTTGAGTCAGCTAAGTCTATGGATAGATCATTACGTCTTAAAAAACAAAAAGACACAAAAAATAACACCTTCATTATATGGGGAAAAGTGTCCGTTATTTATCACCACATATATTCCGCCAGCTCGGAATATACGTGACATAGTCATGAAACCATTGGGCTACACTAGCTTTTAGATAAAGACTTAACAAAGTTTGTAAAATGGCCCTAAATTACATATCGGAAAGCGCAGACATCTAGCGTCACATTTGTCACCCAAGCTTATTCCAAACAAGATCATAAGTGGAGTTTAAATAAAGTTTTTTATATTTTTCCAAGCGTTGGTTGTGTGGAGTGCTGTGACCACGGTTACCATTTCCTCCTCCTCACACGTCATATCCGGATAGGAGCACGCCGACACCACGAGGAGCAGTGATGGCCACCGGAGCATTCTGATAGCAGGATTGCAGAGCGGGTGTCGTGAGTACATAACGTTTACATGCAGATATGTTTATCAGGCAGAGGTGAGGCTATTTGGCACCGGACTGTGACTTACCTTGGGGTGTCTTCTTTGAAGAGGCTCCGCTGTATTTCTAACGGATTAACCAGCCCACTGCCTGTACTATCACTGCTTTTCCTCACAAGAAAACTGTAAGGCTTATATATAAGTGGTGTCAGCTCCAAGATCTATGGGATGATTGCAGATTCAACAGTGTCTGTGGTTTAGGAGACTCGGTACTTAACAGGTTAATACCCAATTGCTGCTTGTAACTATTTTGCACCTGAGTGCTCACCACAGATTTATACCTTTAAGACTAGAGCATATTATGGACTATTGAAAGTTTACATCAATTAAAGACTATTATGTTTTGGAGTTCTACATGTTGATGTGGATCTGCACCTCCTATATTTGTCACAACCAACGCATAGGCTAAATATTTTTATGTAGGTTTATAGTATTTTCTTATATTATATTTTTTGGAACAACAAATATATATTTTTGAGTTTTTTCTAAGTTTTTTGAGTTTTATTAGTAACTCTTTTTTCATAAAATATAGAAGTAATTTTGCAATTTTTTGAAATGGATGATGTGGACACTGAAACTGATTGTACTGATGGAAAAACATATGTGGATGTGTGTGGAGACAACACAAAAAGGTCCAAAAAGGCAGCACATTTATTCAATGAAAATACCGAAGTGATTTGTGATGAACCTTCTGATCTCACCCATTACTTTGTGAAACTGGAAAAGCTGTTAGTGATGAACATTAGGTTATGGTGGGATATTACGTCTTTAAACAACTATATCAGATGTAATAGGATACCAAGAGGCTTGAGAATTAAAAAGACACCCACATTTGGCTTTATCAACAGGCAATTTGAACATGAGTGGACAAAGGCCCTTGACCAATGCTCATTAACATTAATGGAGCTGATAATTCAGCAAAAGACCAAAGAGAAAGAAGCATTAATGTCAGATATTAATATACTTAGGACCAATTTGAAACCATTTGCTAAGATGGAACAATTTATAAAAAATGATAAAACATTGCTATCCAACATAGAGAGCATTGAAGACGCAATAAGCGATAAAAAACATGAGAAGTTTGAGAGAGACCGTACGGACTACATCAAAGGACAGGTGTATTGTTGGCAGAAACCCCAATTTAAGGACAGTACAGGAGCCAATACATCTAGGGGTTCTAAATCATTTTCAAAGGGGTGGGCGAATAATACACCCAATAAATCTATTTTGAAGAGCAGACCTATGGAGGCCTCTAGCATGGACTCAGATGCTTCTGATTATGAGGCTAGATCACACTCGGTCTCTTTTGAAGGCTCTACTGACGGTATAAGAGATAATCATGGGAGAACAAGGAGTGACAGTAGATCTTCTATCACGTCTGCCGCTGTTAGACCAAAATCAACAAACCAGTCTTCTTCCTCCTCTTCTTCTTTTTTACCGGCAGGAACAAGGCAGCAAAAGGAACCAGACGCTCAAGGAGGAAACGGAGAAGCGAGAGGAAGGACAAAAAGGAAGAAGTATATGTAGACAAGGTTATTGATAATAATAACGTGATTAATCTTTCAGGTGTGGACCTTACCTTTGAACAATTATCTCTTTTGAATAAAGGTCTGGGGTTTGCCCCGGTCCAGGACTTCCAGCTATTTCAAACTGTCATTGATCTCCAGAGATTTACTCGTAAATTAACATTGAAAAAAAAAATTCTACCTGGAGTCCATTTGAGGTCACTGATGCTACAGGATTTGGAAGTCAGGTACCTGTGTGTACTGATAATGATGAGTCTAATGAGATGGGTAATATGTTTAACTTTAATTTTCAGGAAACATGTATGTTGTCTGACATGGAAGGATTGTTGGAACAACAAGGGGAAAATTTGAATATGTTTTCTCAGTCCTTCTTTGGTAATCATAATTCAGGCCTAAAAAGGAAATCTAGATTCTGCCCCAATTACAACAGGGGGCCCTTTATTACCACTTTTGAGGGTCTAGTGGAAAGGGACTTGAGGCTATTAGCTCAAGGTTTCTCACAATCCTCCATTCAGGCAAAAAACCTGACGTATATTGAATATCAACAATTAGAACAACTTAAGTCTAGAAGAGACATCATGTTTCGTAATGCGGACAAGGGAGGGGCTTTGGTAGTTCTGTCAACTGTACAATACAAGTTAACCCAAGTGATTTAGAAGGCGCTGAGACACAGTATAGTGAATACACGCAATAATATGTAGAGTGTTCAAAAAAGTTCTCAACCTTCACAGGGAAGTTTGTACGAATTCCCTCATAGGCAATAGTAGATATCCAAAATGTGAAGGGAGCGATTTTCAGGAACTCCCCAAAAAAGAAACACAATAATAGTGTAATAAAATCACACAATGATGACTTATTAAAATCTTGGCTCGTATGAATCTTCTACTTACAAGAAGTAAGTGAAGAGTCAACGTTTAGCAGGATAATGAAGAATCAGCAGTGATCAGGAAAGCAGGATTGAATATGTTCTTGTTCAGAGTTGTGGTCATGTAAGAAATATCAAAGGAAGACCATAGCATGGACCAATTGGCACAGGTTTATAAGAATAAAAAACATAAGAAATTTACTCACAATATGTACATCAAATGTACCAAGTAGAAGAACAATGTTCAAATATAGTGCTCAAGTGACATGCTCTGTAATTAACAATGATTTTCTTGATTGAAGGGAATAGGCTGGGTATAAGGTATATAATTGAGTGAGGTATATATGGGTGCGTGTGTAGTCTGTGACCTGAATAAATGTCCTGGTGAGTGTGGGTGATGGAGATATATGAGCCCCACCCCCTCACTGCCAATGTGGACTGGTACTGACACTTGTATAAACACACCAATAAAATACCTCTATGTACTGTTTAAAGGTACAACTCACGTGACCTTGCCCATTGTGCCTTCTGGAAAGCGTGCTCCTGCTGGTAGAAATGATTCGGGTAGCCACAGATGTAGAGGTGTCAAGAATCTCCATCGATAAACTGGATCCACGGGACAGCAGTAGTATAATGAAAATAAAAGTTCTTTATTGAGAAGTCATGGTGCAGACAGGTATGGGTGCAGGAAAAAACCTCTGTCTCTAACGCGTTTCACGCCTTGCTGGCGCTTCGTCGGAGAGTACTGCAGATACTGTACAATTGGTGGAACGCTAGGCGCATGCGCATATGAACAGGAGATAATTATTGGTGGGGCTGGCTGGGTACTTCTTTAGGGGGCTGACCATTACTGTACATTAAAACTTTTCTTTTTGTTTTTCCTCAGAAAAGAAAACGGCTAATGGGGGGGTTTCGATGGATAATAATGTACTGTATGCTGATGTTTTCCGGCCGTACAGTATACTGTGTAATAAACCCGAAAAAATAAAACTATGCATTTATTCTACGTGTACTGTACAGTATCATTTACATTATGTGTCTTCTACAGTATACAGTGCCTAACATCTATGGGCAAAATGAATTTTATTTCTAGGTGCCCTAGAACAGAAGTTCCCACGCCAATTGGCTGTAAACTTGACCGAGGCCCTAGTTCCCACGCCAATTGCGTGATTACCCTGACTCCGTTCTGTTGCCACGAGAGGGTCGCTATTTGCCATGCAATCCTGCCTGAACTATGACTACATGTTGACCGAATCTGAGCCCTCTAGGTTGAACAGAACCGGAGTTATGGGTTCTGACGTCACATCCTTCTGAGATGGACTGCTTCCGGTACAGCGGAGGACAGGAACGAGTGGTATGCGGATGGTAAGGCGGCACGAAAGGACTCTTCAGCCACGATCTTTGAGCAGGAACGGTCACATGCAGTGTACAGGCTTAGCTCTACGCGTTTCGCTGATCTCACAGTCAGCTTCTTCAGGAGCAATATGGCAACCCCCATGGGTCTATAGCTTATGTAGTATGTGCAATTAGCAATTAATTGGCGAATTAATCACAGGTTCTCTCTTAAAGGAGTACATAACCATGTGGTTCAAAATCAGACAAACATTTAAGATTTTATTCAAAAAAAAATATATATAAAAAGATGTTATTAAGCAATCTATAATATGATATAATATAATAATAGAAAACTTTATGTTAAAAAACATGTAACTAAAAAGCTTAAGAAACTTAAAACAGATAAGCAGATACTCGTGATGTGATACATAAGAGATGGGAGAGAGGAGACAAAAAGGAGGCATTAGTATCTATTCATGGAGTCATATAATGCATAAATGCTATTATCAGTGAATACAGAGATAGAAAAAAGTGCGAGTAAACTAGGGGTGACAAACGGAAAAGCTGATCAAAGGAAAGGTGTGATCTCAAAGTCTGCATTGAGTCCGTTAGGTGTTAGAGTATTTAATCTGTGGATCCAATACATCTCACGTTTACTTAGATCACTATCTCGGCTACGACCTCTCCAATGTTGGATTACATTTTCAATGGGGGTGAAAATTAGACCTTTGGGGTTTGAATTATGACAGAGAGCAAAATGCTTTGAAACGCTGTGTGTCATTATGCCCCGTCTAATATTACTGAGATGCTCAATAATTCGTTTTTTTATAGCTCTCTTTGTTTTCCCCACATATTGGAGCCCGCATGGGCATTCTAATAAGTAGATTACGTATTCCGTATTGCAGTTCATATATTCCTTGATCTTAAAAATTTCTTTTTTATTATTTGATCTGAAATTTTTCTTATCAGTTTGCTTGTGCTCACAGGCTTTGCAGGTTGAGCATCCATAAAAGCCCTCTAATTTTTGAAACCACCCCTTGTCTTTATTTTCTATCTTTTTGAGAGCACTGGGTGCAATAATATTTTTCAAATTCTTTGCTTTTTTGAATATTATTTTTGGATTTTTTGGGATTTCATTCTTTAATATCGGATCATTTAGTAATACATGCCAATGTTTCCAAATTATTTTACCAATATTGTTTGCTTCTCTATTAAACGATGTCATAAAGGCTGTGTCAAAATTATTTGTTGTATTCTTTATTGTTGTTGTTTTATTCTTTATTAGAGTTTTCCTATCTAGAACCTTTGCTTTTTCGAAAGCTGTGTCTAAAACTTCTACACTATAATCCTTTTGAGTAAAGCGTGTTTTTAATATCTCGCATTGTTGTTCAAAAATGTCATCATCTGTACAGTTTTTTCGCATTCTTCTGTATTGATTAAATGGAACATTGTCCATCCATAATGGATGATGGCAGCTGGAACGTAGAATGTATTTATTACTATCCACGTCCTTGAAAAAAGATCTTGTTTTTAGTTTTCCATCCTGGACATAGATATTAAGATCCAAAAAATTCAATGAAGTTTTGCTTACAGTAGAAGTAAATTTTAGGTTATAGTTATTAACATTCATATTTTCCAAAAATAACTTCAGACTTTGTTCGTCACCCTGCCAAATAATAATGATGTCATCAATGTAGCGCCGCCATAGAACAAGGTCCGACCCCAGACGATCACCATGCCAGATGTGATGCTCTTCCCACAATCCCATAAAGAGATTGGCATAGCTGGGGACGAACCTCGTACCCATGGCGGTGCCACATTTCTGAATATAAAAAGTATTTTCAAACCAAAAGTAATTTTTATTGAGTATAAACGAAATACTATCCAAAATAAAATCTATTTGTGTGTTGTGAAGATTGGAGTCTTGATTCAGAAAATGTTTGACAGCTTCACAACCTAAATCGTGTTTGATAGAGGTGTAAAGGGAAGAAACGTCGATAGTCGCCATAATATATTCCTCTTTCCAGATAATACTCTCTAGAATTTGGAGAACATTGGTACTATCTTTTAGATATGATTTTAAAGATTTAACGTATTCCTGTAAGAAGCTGTCAATATAGGCTGATAGGTTAGATGTAAGGGAGTCTATTCCGGAAATTATTGGTCTCCCCGGGGGGTTGTCTAAACACTTATGTATCTTGGGGAGTATATAAAAAATTGGTAACTGAGGAGTTTCATTAAACAGAAATTTGTATTCCTGTTCTGTTATAATTCCAATTTCTTTTCCTTTATCTAAAAGTACCAAGAGATCTTTAGTAAATTGTTTTGTGGGGTTGTTTTTTAGAATTTCATAGGTGTCAGTATCTCCCAAAAGGCGTGTAGCTTCTTTGAGGTAGTCTTCCCTGTTCATGATTACAACCCCCCTCCCTTGTCTGCCTGTTTGATTACTAAGTTTGTATTTTCTGTAATTTCTTCTAATGCACTCCTTTCTTCTTTGGTCAAATTATTAGTAAATTTTGATTTTTTATTATTCATAGTTAGTTTCTCAAAATCTTTGGTTATGAGCTGATGGAAAACTTCAAGGTGATTACCTTTACAGTAAGTTGGATTAAACGTGGATTTCTTTTTTAGTGTAGAATGTTTATAAATATCTGGTTCTTTCTCAATGATAGGATTTAGGTTAGTCATTCTCGACTCAGCATTTTTACTGAGAAAAAAAACGTTTAATTGTGAGTTTCCTCAAGTATTTACTGGCATCCAAAAATAATTCGAAATTATTGGGCCCCGTAGTGGGCGCAAAAGATAATCCTTTGGTTATAAGATTAAGTTGTGGGGTGGTAAGAGTGGTGGAGCTAAGATTGAATATACTTTTAGTATCTAGTACTCTAGATTTTTTGTATCTCTCTTTTTTCTTTCTTCCCCCCCGCTTTCCTCTCTGCTTCTTTCTCTTTTGGAGTGGTTGTTCCCCCCTTCTTTTTCTGAGAGTGGTGCATACTGATTTTTCATTTTCCATGGATCTAGTGTGTCTCCTATCTCTAAAAAATCAGTAGATCCAGTAGCTCCAATAGGTGAGCGGGATCTGCTGGGTTTGGGATGTCTTGTGGGTTCACATCTTTCCCTCTCCCTTCTTCTATCGTCTCTTTCTTTCCTTAATTCCCTTTCTCTTTTTTGTTCTCTCTCTTTTTGAGATTCTCTTTCTTTTTGTTGTTCTCTTTCTTTATGTCTAGATTCTCTCTCTTTCTGATCTTTGAGATCCTTTTCTCTTCTATATTCTTTCTCTCTTTGTTGTTCTCTCTCTTTTTGCTGATCCCTAACTCTCAAATCTCTCTCCCTCTGTTGTTCTCGCTCTCTCTGTCGCTCTCTCTCTTTCTGTTGCTCTCTTTCTCTCCATTGTTCCCTCTCCCTCTGTTCTCCTCTCTCTCTCTCTGCTCTCTCTCTCTAAAATTCTGTGGTTCTCTCTCTCTGCCATGACCCCTCTCATCCTGAAAATCGTTCTCTCTATGATTCTTATACTGATAGGTGTAATCCTTTCTAGAATGAGGCTGGTAATGTTTTGAATCTTTGCTATCTTTCCAAGGTGGTCTAGATATATAGTTCTCTTTATATCTTGTTGATTTATTGTTTGCATATGAAGTGGGATAATAGGATGTAAATGATGGTCTATTGGAATTAGTATATTGATCCTCCACTTTTTCTTCTTGTTTGTGTTCTATTCTCTCTAGTGTTGGTTTACTTTTCTTCTTTTTCCAATCTCTTTGCTCTCCTTTCAAATAATCTGTTTCGTCTCTCTGGAATTTGCTCATTTTGTTATTATATAATTCACTCTCCAATTTATCAATTTTCCTTTTCAGATTGCGATCCTTGTTTATAAATTCTGGAGTGTCTTCTAAGTGAGCTAATGTTTCTTCAATAATTGTAACCCCTTCATCAATTTCCTTGATGTGTTTTTTGTGTTGGTTAATTATTAAATTCATCAGCTCAAAGGAGCATTTGTCCATAGTGTCATTCCAATTTTTAACGAAAACCTCATCCTCTAAATTAGATGAGGGATTCTTTGAAAATCTCAGACCTCTAGGTATCCTATTACATTCTAAATATTTATTTAAAAACTTTAAGTCTAACCATTTTCTAGTGTCTTTAATTAGCAGTTTTTCTAATTTGTGAAATTCGTCCTCTAAAATATTGTTTGTGACAGGTGTAGGCTAAGCCTGTACACTGCATGCGACCATTCCTGCTCAAAGATCGTGGCTGAAGAGTCCTTTCGTGCCGCCTTACCATCCGCATACCACTCGTTCCTGTTCTCCGCTGTACCGGAAGCAGTCCGTCTCAGAAGGATGTGACGTCAGACGCCGTTCCACGGACAACCGATGAGGCTTTACACAGAAAGACCAGACTCTCACCACGCCGCAAAGATACCTTTTGTGTCTACATTTGATGTACATATTGTTGAGTACATTTCTTAGTGTTTTTTATTCTTATAACCTGTGCCAATTGGTGCCATACTATGGGTCCTTCCTTTGTATTTTTTTACATGACCACAACTCTGAACAAGAACATATCCAATCCTGCTTTCCTGATCACTGCTGATTCGTCATTATCCTGCTAAACGCTGACTCTTCACTTACTTCTTGTAAGTAGAAGATCATACGAGCCAAGATTTTAATATCATCATTGTGTTATTTTACATCTATTAATTGTGTTTTCTTTTTTGGGGTGTTCCTGAAAATCGCTCCCTTCACATTTTGGATATCTACTAGAGCGCTTAATAGTGTCATGGTTTTATGTGATATATATATATTCTCTACTTTTGGCTCTCAGACATAACTATAGCTGAAGTTGGGGCCTGAGTCCCTGTTAATAACGTATTTGACCACATATGGCCTACGGTCACATGGCAGGAATAACGCAGACACAATATGAACAATACAACTACAGTAGTTTACTGTACCTTACTGACCCTGGTACCTTGGGATCCTCAGGTGAGGATCAATACACACAGAATACAGGGATAAAAGGAAAATAGGGGAGCATGGAGTCAGTAAAACAAACATGTACTCAATGTGTGCAGAGAAATTAGTAGCCAACGGTGGATTGGCTAATATATTAACCAACCCACCACACACACATAGAAGTGCACAGTGGTTTAATACCACATGAAAATCACTGAAAATCAAATCAACACACAAACTCAAAAGCAAAAGATTAAGATTAGTTTTTCTTGTGCTTCATACTCAGTGAATCTCAAGTAGCCTATTTTAAATTGTTCACTAGTAATAGTTGGTTGGCATAGAGACAAAGTTATATTTTACATCAAGATAGGAGAATATTTATCCCAAGTCCTCTTACTCTGTAATGTGTTTTTATTCACATTTTTTATTGATATATTTGTATCTATGTCTTTATGCCTAGATCGACAGGTTAGTGCTATTAAACATATTGTGATAGGCTGCCAGAGGTGCACCTTGAGGAGGCAGCAATGCGATGTATATTTTACATTTGTATTTAGATTTATATCTTTGTCTCTATGCCAACCAACTATTACTAGTGAACAATTTAAAACAGGCTACTTAAGATTCACTTTGAGTCTGCAGCACAAGAAAAACTGATCTTAATCTTTTGCTTTTGAGTTTCTGTGTTGATTTGATTTTCAGTGAGAACTAACAAACCAGCTCTATTCAAATTCATTACCTAAGGCAGGGGTTAACCAATGCGCTATCTGGACATTATGCTTACTGTAGCAACACAAAGGGAAATAACCATGAGCAATCTTAACCACATCAACACCAAGCTGTATGGAACATTTCTAACCCAATCACCAATCACTGACATTCTATTTAAACCATGGGAGGAACCAGCAAATACATCCGAGTCTGATGAAGCTGAATTGCCAGCGAAACGCGTAGCTCTGTTTTTGACCCAAGGGGGCCACCGTAGCTGTCCGTCCAGTCTGCACTCCAGTTACGTCCCTAGTCTGTATACCGACATGGGAGCAGGGATACTTCATTGCTGCAGCGTGTGCGGACTCTGCAGTTGCTGCCAAGGACTTTTTATCTATGCGAGTGTGGATTTTCTATTTGTTATTAAATACCTTGCATTTTAACCTAAAACCCTTTCCATGCCTTGTAATTAATTGCGGGCGTACAATCAATGACGAGGGGATCCTGCTATCTTCATCTACTGAGGCATCCAGTGGGAACCACCATGGAGGCACTGACTGAACAGAAGGATAAAGATAATGAAACCTTTGATTACTTCATTGCTTACACATAGCTGTGTAAGTAGAGATATATTACTATTTTCATCAATCCCTTCATTTTCCATTGAAACACCAAGTAAGTGCATTGACTGTGGTATTTAACCCTTGTGCACTTCTATGTGTGTGTGGTGGGTTGGTTAATATATTAGCCAATCCACCGTTGGCTACTAATTTCTCTGCACACATTGAGTATAATATATGTTTGTTTTACTGACTCCATGCTCCCCTAGTTTCCTTTTATCCACATATGTCTAAGGATTCAGAATAGATGCTAGTGTGGTTGAGCTGAAAGAGCCTGTTTCCTCATATGTGTCTCCACATTTGGGGAGCATGTAGGGGAATGATTTAAGGTAATATCTGCCATATTTTTATTCAGCTGAGATTCCAATTTTGCTGTTTTTGCGTTTGCGCCCAAGTTTTTCTTACACACAATACAGGGCAATACACAATCCCCAAATAACGCAGCGCGGGTGTGAATCAGTGTCAGTGGTGTAGTAGCCACCTAATCCTGGGTATATTAGCTAATGATGGTGCCGGCACACCGTGGGAACCTGTTGCAGGACTGTTCTTCAAAAAGGGTGCTTCATTACCACTGTGCTTTTATAGCCAATGAGGGTCCCCTCCAGCGGTGCTTGGTCTTTCGCTCCCCATCTGGAACTGTAGCTCTCTCTCCAGCTGCCACGTGCACACGTGCACTCTCTGAAGACCTCAACCGGACCTTTATGGTCCGCTATTTACACATCATGTGCCAATTTGGGTACTATACCCACTTTGAAATCTAAAGAAACAAACTCTGTTTCAATAAGAACATCAGCAGTGGAATATTCGTGATTATCCCCATGTATACAACAAATTGCCACTCTTTGTGAACTGTTTACCTGTTTTTTCCCAATGGGCAACAGGTATTCGGACACTAGGGTAACCATACTCCCAGAGTCAAGTAGTGCCCGAACCCTTTTACCATTTACCTTTACAAATGCCCAGAGATGGTTATTCAAGGGGTCCTCTGGGCTAGGGCCCATACATTGAGACCATAACGAATAAGGTTCAACGCTGTTGTATTGCATTGGTTCAGTATTTAGTGGGCAGACTTTCGCGGTGTGGCCCCTCTCATAACAATTTACACATTTAGGTACCTAGTCTGTGTCCCACTTAGAGCCCTTTTTCGGCTCCCCACGTTGGCTATTGCCCATAGTATGCGAGTTACTGTTGCTGGTGCTGTGTAAAGGCGGTCATCGCTCTTCAGCCCCCCTTAACCCTGGTACCCTTTTACCGTCTCTGGAAGAGTCCTGGAACCTTGGGTAGTGGGGTTGCTCCATGACTGTGGGTTGCAGGTGCTCTTCTGCAACATTGTACCTTTCTACGAGGGCCACCAGCTCGTCTGCATTGTGGGGGTCACTCTGACTGACCCAACGGCGTAGGGCAGAGGGAAGTTTCCTCAAGAACTGGTCCATGACCAACCGTTCCACGATGTGGCTTGTTGAGTTAATCTCGGGTTGAAGCCACTTCCGAGCGAGGTGGATGAGGTCATACATCTAGGATCGGGTGGCTTTATCCAACGTGAAGGACCATGCGTGGAAACTTTGGGCGTGAACGGCCGTGGTTACGCCGAGGCGGGCGAGGATCTCAAACTTCAATTTTGCATAGACGTTAGCTTCGGCTGGCTCTAGATCAAAGTAAGCCTTCTGGGGTTCGCCGCTTAAGGGTGCAATTAGACTGGCCCACTCAGCTTCTGGCCAACCCTCTCTCTGTGCCGTGCATTCAAAAGTGAGTAGATAGGTTTCAACATCATCCGAGGGCCCCATCTTCTAAAGGTAGTGGCTTGCCCTGGTCATTTTCGGGACTGGGGCTGCCTCTGCCAGTGGAGTCTTAAGGATAGTCCCTCTCAGGATCTCGAGTTCCTGCTGTAAGCCCTGGGCGAACCGTTGTTGCTCCTCTCTCAGCAAGCGGTTTGTCTCTTGCTGGTTGGCATTCGCGTTTTGCAGAGCTGCATTCGTCTGTTGCTGGTTTGCATTCGTCTGTTGCTGGTTTGCATTAGTCTCTTGCTGGGCTATCAACAGCTGTTGCTGGGTTTCATTCGTGTCTTTCTGGGCAGCGACATTGCGTACCAGCGCACACACCACGTCTCACATCTTGTTTGGAGAGAAACCCCCCCCCCC